>CM059425.1:210027001-210125036 GCA_030390025.1 Squalus acanthias
TATTTTTCCTAAGTAACAGAGGGAGCTACATACTTTGGGGTAGAGCTTCTGCTTTGGCTGCAAAAGGCAATCCAGGCACAAATTGTGCTAAAAATTGTGCTCGTTTTCCAAAGTGAAGTTATGGTTCAAGTTTCTGCCCAAACTCATTTGCATAATCACAAACATTAAACCTTCCATGAATCCGTGCAATTGTTTTTCTTTGTTCCCTTGCATTAAAAAATATTCCTTGATATATTTAAGAGCGTTAACCTGGTGTAGTTTTATTCATACAGCTGAAAATGGGTTAATCACAGCAAATAAGCATTTCTAACCAGAGTGTCCAGTCCACCACCTGTGAGTAACCCGATTTTAAATAACTGAAAATAACTTAAAAAAAACTATACAGAACCATTTACAACTTACATTGGTGTGCAGTAGTCAGTTTCTCAGTAAATTCAATATTTAATATTTAAAAACTTTTAAAATGTGCCTATTATTGCCCTTGTGCCTAAAAAAAGCTTAATTTTAACAGCCTCCTCGAAGGGCCCCAAACGGACGCAATTAATGGAAACTCGGCATGATGATCAATTCGATATGGGGCGTGGCCAGTTTTGTGGGCGGGGCCAGCTTCCAGCGCGATGATTTTTAAACCAGCGCAAAAGATTGCAGAAACTCGATTTGCACTAGACGTAAATTGCGCTTGAAATTCCACGATCTCTTGTACTGGTTTGGCTGATTTTGGGTGAATTGCGCTGGAAAAACCCAGTGCAACCTAGCGGAAACTCTACCCGCTTATGTGCATATTATACAAAAAGCAATGGGCCATATTTTGCGACCCGTACGAGGTGTGTACGCGTCCGTAGGGGCCGCGCAAGTGCCGGTTTCTGGGCATGCGAAGCGCATGCCCTGAAACTCAGCACTTGCGATCTGTCAAGAATTCGCTTGACAGATTATCTGCATGCCCAAGAAAAGTGCCTCTGTGGGTGGAGAGTTGCGCTTTTTGCACAACTTCCGCCCGCTGAATGACTGTCAAATTCTTACGCCTGGTAAAAGCAGGCATAATGCTTGCTTTTACCAGCTTAAGAGTTTAAAAATTAGAAAATTGAAATTTGATAACTCATTTATAAATTAAAAATATTCTTCAAAAAGGTAAATTTATTTTTAGCCCTGTAAAAACATTTAATTAAAAAAAAACTTTTGTTTAAAATATTTAATTAAATGCCATTTTAATTAATTTTAAATATGTAATGTTTTTTAAAAATGTATTTAATGTGTTGATGTATTTTTTTAAGGTGATCCCCATTCATACTTTTGACAGTTCTGTATGTACAGAACTGTCAAAAGTATGAATGGGGATTCCCTTCTTCCGTTGGTTGTGCCAGCCCACGTGATCCCAGGAGCGCCTATGAACCGCTTGCGCCCCTGGGATACGTGGGGCTCTGCCCGCGCGGACCCGGAGAGGCCCAGGATTGCAAGCCGCATTCCACCCGGGCCACCAGGTACTTTCGTACACATTTTGGAGGTTGGAGGCGTCCGCCCGCAGGAAGCCTCCGATCGCAAATGTTGGCCCAATGAATCCCTGTACCACGTAAATGTCCTTTAAATTGTAACAGTTACTTTAACTTACTGTCATCAGCAAAATATTCTGAAACTTTTACTGCAAATGCTGAGAGAAAGATTGTACTGAATACAACTATACAACATACCTGACTTACATATCTGAATAGGGCTGGGGATTGTATTACAGTACTTAAGATACTCATAATGTTGTTACCTGTAAAATCCATCTTATCATCTTGTTGAAACATGCTATATATGACACTGATTAGACCAATGAACAAAATGTCCTTTTAGGAGACACTGTTGTTCTATGTACTCCATTTACACGTGAACATATATTTTTGGTAATCTCGTAGATTTATCTCAAATCGTCTACTGCACCAATAGGAAAAGTAATGCTATCTGCTCAACTTTAATCCAATTGTCTCCAACCCACTTAACTCTTTTAGTTCTGCCAGTATCAGTATGACACAATCTGTTAACAGTTTCAAATACTGTCAAAATTTCTTGTTTTGTGGTTGCTCAATTTGTACTCTTGCATCATACGGGGCGGCCCACCTGCCCGCCCAACTTCCATTTACACAAAGATCTTTTCTAAACCAAAGCAAGAGAGAAATTCAGACTCAACATAAAAAAAGTTTTAAAATTGGCTTTTTATATCACTTAAAAATCTAGAGAGTGTTTTACCATTAAGTTTGAATTGTTAAATATAATAATAGTTCTATCATTGAGAATTTCTAAAAACAAACTAAAAAGTAAAAGGCACTTAAAAGTAAAGGACAAGTGAAAGCTTGGTGCTAACCTAGATGGAAGGAGGGAACATTTGAGGGTGGGGTCACCCTGGGTGACATCTTAGTTACTGTTTACAGACGGGCAATTGCAAAGGCCTACCAGCTGCTCATCAGTCTGCCCTATGGCAATTTGCTTTAAAATTTCAGCTTATCTACCCACCAAAATAATCCATCATACAGTACAGAGCTTGCTCTACAATCACTGCAGGAAATGGCTAAAAACAAAAATCAGTATTTAACAAAATATTTTAGCAAGTTACAATGGTACAAGTCTCATTTCTAACCACTTGTCTGCAGGCATTACTTCAATTTGAACCTGTTCCTTACCTCCCGACTAACATAATCAAATGCAGCGATCAGGGTGAAGAGTGTGAAAGGAAACTATCTGTAAGGCTGGAGATTGCTAAAGGTGCTAAAAGCACAGAAGCCCTACTTTTAAATAAGAGCATGACAATTTTTAGGAACAGGAGGAGGAAAGAGGCCCAGTAAGCTCGGTTCCTATTTGCTAAACCTTCTTACTTTACCCCTCAGTACTTTCACAAACACAATTGGCCAATCCCTGTTGGGAGCACCAAATCACCCCTCTAATTAATTCTTGCTCTGTCTCCACAGTCCACTTCAATTGCCTTATATCCGCGGCTATGTTTGCGGCCGGGTGGCCCTGGAGATGGAGCACGCGGTGTCCGCCGGCAAGCTCGTGGCCTTCCGGGACAGGTGGGCGCCGCGGGGACTGGAGTGCATCATCTCATGGGCCGATGAAATTTTAATTTGATTTGATTATTTGAAGGTCCCTTAAGTTAATGGGTTTAACAAAAGATGTCAATTGCCTTATACAAGTCAGGTGCAAAAGTTCTGCCTGGTTTCCTTTCTCACTTTGCTTCTTAGATGTCCCTGGTGTACTTTGCAAATAGTGATATCTAAGGCAAGCACCTAATCCTATGTAACTTTATTGGCTTGTTTTTTAGTTAAAAAAAGGAACAAGCTTTAGTGGCAATTGTGTTCCAGAATGAAGTAAGTGTTAAATTGATTGATTTGCATTCCTGAACCTAATTCTCCCATCTTATTCTTAATCTGGAAAATTCTTCATATAAATTAGTTAGAGCAGGAAGGTAGATTTGGCAGTTTATGAATAAAAATAGGGAAAATGGAGTAACAAAGTGAGAACAAAATATTGCAAGGCAGTGATCCTAAAATACCAGGGTTGTAATTTGCTGCTTGCTCAGTCACTATTCTCCTGTCTTCTGGAATTCTCTCACTAACCCACTTTATTTTCTAGCTGCCTCCCTACCTTCAGAAACGTCCTAAACTCAGCTCTTTGACCATACCGCCAGTCTCTTCCCCACCCCCTCTTGGCATCCACCTCACCACTTTGTTAAGTACTCTGAGACATTCTTTTACTTGAGCTTAATACTGTATAAAAGTAAATTGTATTTGCACTAAGCATATTCAGCCTGGAGGATTGTACTGAAAAAAATGTGTAACTGGGAAAGGTTTTAGAAACTTGACTGTTAGCTTTTAACTTCAATGGAATTTTCTGTTTCTTTGTTAGAAAGACTTTTGATCCATTTCCCTCTGCTAATCAAAATTTCTAACACAAACTATAAGTTTAAAATTATAGCCTCTGTACAGCTACTCAGCTAATTTGAGATTACAAATATCTTCTAATGAGGTTTATCAATGAGCGGCTAGGCAAGGTGTCAGTGGAGTATCTCCGAGAAGGAAGGTGGGTGAGTGAGTGAGTGAACACATTGGGGGAAATTTGGGGGGGCAGCCAGGAGGCGGGTCATCTATTCAAACGTTATAATGAGGCTGGAAGCCTCTGCTTTAACCTTTATTTTGTATTTAAGTTTAGCTGGTCGGGATTTGCATGCCTTGTAAAACCTGCCAGCTAATGCAAGGCGAGGACTGCTGGATCCATGAGATAAGTGCCTTTACAGTTACTTCCTGGATTCGGGGTCCCTGCCTAACCCACCCCCCAAGATTGGCGATCCCCCACGAGGCCTCCGATCCCTCCCCACAGGCCTCGCCTCACCGCACCACCACCGCCTCCCACCTCCGGTCTCCGACCTCCAATTTCCCCATGAGGCCCTCCCCCTTGCTCGTCTGGCCCTCCCGATGCTGCTTCCGGCCCACGATCCTCACCCAAAACCCCCACCCCGTGTTGCTCCTCCGCCCCCCGATCCCTTGAGACCCCTTCCGTGCTTCTCCGGTACCCCGTGGCCTGCGATCTTCTTGAGACCCCTCTTGTGCTACTCCCGGTCTGCAGTTTCCTTGAGAGTCCTCCTGGCCCGTGAGCTTCTTGAGATCCCTCCTCCTGCTCCTCCCAGTCCGCGATTGCTAATATACCCCCCCGCCCCCCCCCCCCCCCCGCAACTATGGCCGCCCCCCTCTCAATCTGGCTGGCTGCGGGTGGGAAACGGAGGCTTCCCATGCAAATCAGGCCCTGCCATTAAATTTGGTAGGACCTGCGGAGAACCCGTTCTCCCGGGTTTCCCGACTGCTTCGGAGCCCCGCCCCCAACCCACCTTCGCCATTAAAATTCAGCCCAGTATGTCACCTCACAGCACGCACACATCTTCTTAGCTGAACGAAAGGCAGCAATGCTGCAGAGAGATCCATAGCTTTTGTCTGCCTACGCTTCAAGCTAAAGAAACTGATGTGTAGTCAAGAGCTCATGGGAGGAAGGGGAATAGGGAAAAAACAAATGTAGTATCATTTTAAAAACTAGGGCCTGGAAATTCCACGGGGTTTCCCAGTCTTCTGCTGTACCTTCACTGCACGACCGGTGGAATCTCCAGAACAAAATGGCACATACAGTGCATTTCAGCCATTTAAAGTTGTTTCCCTAGGGGTTTTCGAATATCCCTAAGTGAAGTATGGTGGGAGCTGGGGGAAACCCCTGTGGAATTTCAGGACCTAGCAATTTGAGAGAAGAGAATGCTCCCGCATATAGAATGGCACAGTAATATAGGGCCAAATTTAAGTCTTTACAACTCCCAGCCTAGAGGTTTGGCCTTGTGCACTGACAGCATATATCAGACATTTGGGTACACCATTCAACTTTTCTGTCCATTAAAATGAATGGATAAAAAGTCATGAGGGGGTGCCATCAGAATTCCAGGTATTCTTTCTTGGCGTGTGAAGAGAGTATTGAAGACAAAAATTAACCTTATAAATTTTTTGGGCTGTGCTCAGAGTACATACAAAGCACAGTAGGTAAAGAGTTAACCTGGCTATTCTAGCATGGCAGCCAGATGATAGAAACCCATCAGTTTAAAAGCAGCTTTTACTGATTGACCCAGGGTCTGTTCTCCTGGGTAATTGCTGAGCAACCATCCCTGGTGCCTGAGTTAGTGGGATAATAATATTGTGAGCATTAGTGTGAATGAAATGGCTCAGTCACCTCAAGGTGAACATAAGGCTCTCATAAAAGACAATATAATTGATAGTAACAGTAAAAGTATAATATACAATCCATACTTCTTGCTTTGAACCTGTTTTCAGCTGCTGTGTAATTTATCTGAAGGCATGTTTACAAAAATTATTGTATTATTTTGCTTTTAAATATAAGTTTTTCACCACAGTTAGCATATAAAGAGAATTCCCTTTGGTAAGAGTAGACTTATAATACTCTTTTACAAGAGTTGGTTTCTAAGGAGGTTGGATCATCTTGAAAAAGCATTTGCATTGAATGGGGCCAATTTTGGGGACATCCAACATGTGGCTGCTATAGCAATCTGCTGTAAAATTCCTAATAAATTTGTTTGGAAACCTTTTTGAAACATCATTATTACTGAAATTACAGTGAATGCTATGGTTGTCATTTTGTTGAACGTGGCTGAATTGGCCTTACTTTTACAGCTGTCAGTTTCTGTTGTACAAGAAGATATAACATGTGAACATTTTTTTAAAGTTGATTTTTTTTTTAATGCTTGACAATCCGCAGTACTAAAAGTTTTAATGGGATTTAAATCCACCTGTGTTATCTGTGTTTTATGATCATTGTGAAAAAAAAATCCGTTTGTCAAATCAGTAAGTGTGCTGCAGCTGATCTGCATTCGTCTTTGTCTTCTGGTTTGTTTTTTGGCCCTGAAAGTTTATGTGAAAGAAAAGTTATTTGACTTGTCTTGTATTTGATTTAAAATCCCAGATTAGCAAAGATTTTCATGTGTTTCACAGTTAAAGTTGAACTGGCTTGACACACATAACGGGTGATTTTCCGATCTTGTGCTCCAGGTGAGGTGTTTTACTCACTGGGAATGTATATTAAAAATTCAGGTGCCTGCTACACGTGGTTTGTGACCATTTAAATTAATGGCCCGTATTTTCCGATCCCTACGGGTGTGTACGCGCTGTGTACACACCCGTAGGGACATCAGAAATGCCGGTTTCAGGCATGCGAAGCGCATGCGCTGAAAACTGGCATTTCCGATCTATCAAGAATGCTGTTGACAGATCGGATGCCTGCCCTGGAGAAGGGCCTCTGTGGGCAGAGAGTTCCGCTTTCTGCAGAACTCCGACCGCTGAAATCCCTTAGAAATCTTATGCCTGGTTGAAAAAAGTAAAAATAAAAAATAAACATTTTTTTCACTCATTTTATAATTAAAAATACTTTTAATAAAGGTAAGTTTATTTTTAGCCCCGTAAAAAACTTTAATTATTTTTTTCAAAAAATTAAATTTTTGTTTAAAATATTTAATTTAATGTAATTTTAACTCATTTTAAAAACGTGATGGTTTTTAAAAAAATGTATTTAATGTTTTAGTGTCTTGTTGGGGTGATCTCCATTCATATATTTGACAGGTCTATCTGTCAAAAGTATGAAGGGAGATTCCCTTCTCCTATTGGCTGGCCTGGCCCATGTGATCCCAGGGACGCTTGCGAACTGCATGCGCCCCTGGGATACGTGGGCCCTGCGCATTTCGACTGTGGAGAGGCCCAGAAGCGGAAGTGTCCGGACCTCGGGAGCCCTCAGGTACGTTCGTAGATTTTTTTCCGATAGGAGACATCCGCACGCAGGAACCCTCCTATCGGAAATTACGGGCCAATGATTGAAAAAATCTTGTGTAGTATGGGGGTTCAATTTCTGATTTGCACTCCTGATGGGTGAGTCTCCTGCCGGAATCATTAAGTTGGAAAATGATCCCTATAAATCCTGGCCTTGTACCAGATTGAGGTTTTCTTTTTGATGTAATACTTTCAAAAGTTATTATTGTTTTGCTTTATATCCTTTTCCAAGGCTTCACATAATTGCTTTAAGCCATCATACATTTTTGTGATGCTTGCAGATGATACATTGGTATGATGGTATTGAGCTTGTTGATATTGTTGTGCACACTTGGGTGGCATTAGACAATGAGGAAGATGGAACAATTTGTTTGTTGGTGGGCACAGTCTGTGTTGATCAGTCCATGTTGTGTAGGGGTGATACTTTAATGGTCAGGTGTCTGTTGTGAGGTTTCACGCTAGCCAACAACCCTGGTGGAGCAGGCTTCAAGGGCCGAAGGGCTGAATGGCCTTCTCCTGTCCCTATGTTTCTAGCCCTATTCTGGGGGGAATGCTGGGGCAGGGAAGGAGAATATGCTGACTCTAGGAAAACAGCTGCAAGTGGCTGGTGTTTCTCCAGCTTAAGCAGGCGGCCGTTAATTATTCCTTTCTGATTGGCCGATATCCTACAGATGGAGAAGAAAAGGGAGAGGAAATGCAACCTCTTGTTGAAACTTGTGAGAACTGTGCTTGTCTTTGCATCATGAGCCTGATTCTCCAGTGGGGAGGCCCAGCAGTAATGAGACTGGATCTGCTAGACTTTGAAGTTGGTTATGATTCCTGTGACCTCTTGAATTGTTGTTCAGAATGGCTAAATGTAGGATTCTGATCAAAATACATGTGAACAACAGAAAACTAGCCACTAGAATTTCAAAGTGCGCAACCCCAATTCTTTATATCAATGACTTTTATTACAAAATAGGTTCTTAAAGTATTTTTGATAAAGTCCATTGTATTTTAAGGCACAAAACCCAAGTTAAAGGGGAAAATGAAAAATCCCCTGTCATTGTTTTTGGGCTTTTTAGAAAGCAGTCAGCAAAGGCACAATGGATAATCCATGAATAAAGCCTCGTTTTTTTCTTTTGACTTCAACAACTTAGAATCTGGAAGGACCATGCTAAAAATAAAATGTCCAGGAGCTCAATATTTAACAGAGTGTTCTCCCACCATAAAATCAGCTTTTCATTAAAATTGGGCTTTTTTTCTATTTTGAGACTCAGAACTATGTAAATGTTTGCCTCAAGATTAAATAACTGCAACTGCAGTTTCTATTTTTCTTAATTGTTCACACTTTAAATCAAATAAATAATGGTATATTAATTTTATATGTATATGTTAAATGATTATATGGAAGTTTCTAAGAAGAGTAACAATTGATTATTTGTAACACTTAATGTAACTGGTCTTTGTTGAAGCAGTTGTACATACCTGGCATGTACCGTTAGCACAGATGTCTGCTTCATGTGGACCACATGGCGTTCCATCAAGCACTTTCTCTGAGATCAGCATAGGTTGATCTTTCCCCAGAGGAGAACAAAACAGTGCACAGGGCTTCTCTGAACAGGAAATCAAACAATATGAAACACATCATACATTAGTCTAGTTTATACTTTACAATCAAACCTTATGTGTAGAAATATTTTCTGATCATTCAACTTGACAGTTCCTGTGCTGGTTTCAATTGAATTCCCAATATACACAATATACCTTTACCTATACATGTACTTCCTATAAAATTCTAAAAAATGAACATAATGGAAATTTGAAAATCTAATAGCTAAAGTGATTATTTTCCCCACTATAGATATCAGACACTTCCAACATAATACTGTGGTATCATTCCCATAAAAAATGTAAATATATTTTAAAATCCTGTGTACTGCAGCCTGTAGTGTTGAGACTGCACCACTAAATATTAGTAATGAATGTGAATAACAAGGCCGTCTGCTATTTAAACAAAGGAGGTAACGTGTTTAAAATAAATAGGTTAATGTTTCACAATTTTCATTTAAAATAAATGGGTTACCATCTTTATTAAAATAGAGGGCAAAGGAATTTCACACAAACATGTTAATGTGTACAATACCAATATCATATTGTAAATTGCTCAGGAAAAACTCAAAATGAATCAAATCTGGTGTTCATATGACCCAGTTTTGAGTCTCAAATGTGCACAAACATGTAATTCTAACCTAGAGAGGAAAATGGTCTCAGGGCCAGGGGCACACGGATATGTTAAGGTGGTAGAAACATAATTCTGATTGTGAACTAGTTTGTGTTAAAAATAAAATTGAATGCACTGGTGTCAAATCAGAAATGATGTCAAATTCAACTCGGACCTGTTCTATATGTGTATTACAAACAAAGCTATCAAACGCTGACATATCTCTCAAAGATCCAACATCTCTGTTATGCAGTATAGTTCTTTTTATTTGTTGCCAATTTTCTTCCCTCACATCCTGAAGGTGCTGACTCTTGCTGGTGTATGGCTCCATGGGTGTTGACAGCTGAGACTGATCCTGTCCTCTTCCAACGTCCATACAGGCATGCTTTCCAGCAAGAGTCTGGATACTCATCGGGAGCGGAAACCCTGGATAATTTTTCTCCTCATTGACTCAGGACACTGAGGCAAATGTAGTACCCATCCTACTCCCTCAGCTGGGTGGGTACTACACTTGCCTCAGCACAGAATGGAATCAAAATTGGGATCTTCCGTTCTGTGAGGGGGATGGAAGTACGGCAGGGCTGAAACTCAGCTGCCATTTTGAATTGCTGTAATTTCTCAAGTCTCCCCTGATCACTATGACCCCTTGTTGTCGCCCAGTTCCAATTGGGTACAGGTTCATAATGTAATTTGTCCCTAATTTGGCACTATAAGGGGCTGAAATTCCGTTCCTGGTTCATTGTTGGCATTAGCACATTTTGCTTGGTGCATTGTGTATTCCTGATGTACAGAGGGGACTTCCCCGGGTTGTCTGCTCTTCCCTGATCTAAGTGCAATTCATGCATTCGCAGGATGATCTCAGACATGATTGGACATGCAGGGGACAGGAGTTCCTGGGCAGGGGCAGAAATGTTCTGGTGCAGCTTGATAAATTGGCACCTGCACTTCCTGTTGGTGGAAAAATTTGAAATTGTGCAATTTCTGATGAGGCAGGAGACTGCTAATGTCCTGCAAGCAGCAGAACAGCCTATGTCAAGCATAGTCTTTTGAGCACAAAGCAAATGGACTGAATCCAATCCAGGTTTTCCGATCTCTCTGCACCCGGTGAGCACATGCACTGCCAGTGAAGGGGAGCAGAACCTCAGTCCCTAAATTGGTAATTATTCTGAAAAGACATAAGGATAGTTGATGTGGGAAATGGAAATTCATCCTGGTACAGCAGTGTACTCTTCTCAGGTTAAATACTTGTATTTGTACATTTGTACAGCACCTAATCACATCTCTCAAAAATGTCTCCAATTGCTTCATGTACAATGAATTGTAATGACTACATTTACATTACATTTTGCACATAGCAAGATTCCACAAAAGCAATGAGATGAATAGCTAAGTTGGTACAATTAAAGCACATTGTTGGGGCTTGACACTTCATCTAACAAATTTTATACCTGATTTGGAAGGCTTGATGCTGATATTGAGTGCAAAAAGTGGGAAAATGTTAAATTTCTCTAGTATTGACATATATCACCTTGATTAGCAAAATAGTAGTTCTCTTCTTCGATTACAATACCAATAGTCTTAAAACTTTAGAACTTTGGGAAAATTAATCTTTTGTACCAGTTTATATTTCTTCATACATACATATATTGCTCCAAAGTATAATTAATTTTGATTTAAACAGATTTTAAAATTAATTAACGGTCACAATATTTTTTTCATATCATTATTAAACTTTTTATTAAACATTTCAAAGAATATTTGGAGACCTGTTAGGCTCAAAAGCACTTGAGAAGTTTTCTTGAGGAAACTGCTCATATTTATTGAGTTGTTGATGCTCTATATTTTGAACTCCTGCTTAATAGCTTACTGCCAGTGATGTTATCATGCCCAATTATTCAACAGCATGAACTATCATGTTTAAGCACCAGAACAAGCCTGGAATGAGACCCTTGATCCCTATAAGTTACTGGACAGTAATACTGATTAAAAGATGGCATCTGTATCTTAGAAATGCAGAAAGGCCAGATTTTCAAAGCAAGAGGTAGTCCTAGTTGGACTAAAGGTTACAGCCAGGAGATCTGATATATTTGGAACTGTCTTTAACTACCTAAATCCATGTACCAAGACGGCGGCCAAGTAGGAGGTTTCATGTTGGCTGAACACAATCTCCAAGAATAAAAGAAACCGGCAAATGATTGAGATAAAGTTCAATGACAAAAATACACCAATGAGAAGATTATGTTTAATTGCCGATCTGATGAGTCAAACACAGGAAAAAATAATTTTTAAGTAAATATTGCGGCCCAACTACAGATAAATGAACATTTTTATTGACAATGAAAGTGCAGAAATTATTGAAGGGTAAGGTAGAAGAGGGAAAGGAAAGATTGAAAATAAGATGATGATTTTTGTGCAATATACTGTCATGCTTAATTGTTGGTGCTGAGTTAAAGGGGGTAATTTGCTGTTAGTAGGGAGCCTCCATTAAGGAGAGACATTTAAATGTTGTTCTGAGCTGAAGTCCTGCTTTAATCGGGTCAGAGGCCCAGGGTGTGCTAGGTAAGTGTTTTAGATGTTTTGTTTCAAATGGAGGCCTGAATTTTTCACACTATTAATGAGACGTATGGTCGATTTTGCAAGTTTGCATGGCTGGCAGGGAGGCTTGCTCTCTGGCTGTCCTAAGCAGGAAATGATGGATGTGAAAATGACTGGTCAGAATATCATGGGTGGCATGCTGCGATTTCCCAAAATTGGAAAATTGTTCATTACAATCTCTCCTTAATTGTATGCAAGGTCCCTATCTTCTTTTGAAACCCAACATCTGAAAGTCTCACCTGGCAGACCCTGAGTCTTGGACCCCATTACAGAAATAATTCAACTCAGCAGAGCATTAAATGTTGATACTGAGTTTAATGGAATCTGAGGACCAGGATGTGCCATGCCAGTGTGTGTTAGGTACAGTGTTATGGGTCACATAACACACATGATATCTGACAATAAATGTTGGTGACTGATGTCATAACGGCAAGATAGATTCCCTCAACTGAAATGATTTGTAATGAAGATTTCATGAACCTCTCTTGCTAATGCTGGCCTGTACACTTCTGGCAC
Source organism: Squalus acanthias (assembly GCA_030390025.1). NCBI lineage: Eukaryota > Metazoa > Chordata > Chondrichthyes > Squaliformes > Squalidae > Squalus > Squalus acanthias. The sequence goes on from CM059425.1 coordinate 210,039,653, forward strand.
AGGCTGAGTTCTGCAGCCAGGTTTTGGCTGCATTCTCTTATGATTTCAAAGTGCAAGGCTTCTGAATGGTAAAATTATGTAGTATATAAAGAACTTACACATTTTGAATGGCTCTTATTGTAAGGCAACCTCTAGAGCATTCAAGATGCCTAAATCGCTGTATGAGCAAATCAGATGTTTGCTATGTAATGGACTTTGTCACTTTGAATGCTTGGTTTTACTTGTACTTGGCTGCAGTTTTACAGTACTATCATGAGTGGTGATTTAAACCATGTCGATGGTTCCCAAAAAGTCAACCTTGCAGTTGATCTTATTTTTATTTAAAAAAAGGCACAAGGCTAACTATGAATGAAATATTCCTGTGTTGGAGGTGACTAAGGAGATCATATTCTGGGTGCCAGGCACGGATGAACTTGAGAGACACAAAGTGACTGCAGCTCCACATGGGAACAGTCTGCCAAACACCATGCCCTAGAAACGCCACCAGTAGTGCAACATTTTTACTTTGGCCAATGGCTTTTCTCCACTTGGAAGAAAGGTGTGAATGAATCAGCTTTACAGAAGAGTGTATCTGTTAGCTTGCAGATGCATGGTGGGCATGGTACTATAACCAATGGCAATGTGTGACATTGGAAATGATCCAGCAGTTAGAGAAATAAATTAAAGTAATGACTATCATGACTTCAAGCTTCAGACAGAGCAACTAGATTCAATGAGGATCCATCCAATTTTTTTCCAGCATTTAACATATTTCAGTCATTATCTCCCGAGTGAGCTTAAGCCTCCTAAACTATCCTCCATCATTAAGACTAGGTAAGTCATTATTGGCTTGTACAGCCTTTCATTGGTGTGGTTTTTATTCATTCTTGGGATGTGGGCGTCACTGGCAAGGCCAGTATTTGTTGCCCTTGAGAAGGTGGTGATGGGCCTTCTCCTTGAACCACTGCAGTCCATGTGGTGAAGGTGCTTCCACAATGCTGTTAGGGAGGGACTTTGACGATGAAGGAACGGCAACATATGTCCAATTTGGGATGGTGTGTGATTTGGAGTGGAAATTGGTGGAGATGGTGTTCCTATGCAATGCTACCCTTGTCCTTCCAGTGGTGGAGGTCACGGGTTTGGGAGATGGTTCCAAATAAGCCTTTATGACTTCCTGCAGTGCATTCTGTAGATAGTAAACACTTCAGCCACGGTTGTGGAGGGAACGGATGTTTAAGCTGGTGGATGGGGTGCCAATCAAGCGGACTGCTTTGTCCTGGATGGTGTCGCACTGCTTCAGTGTTGTTGGAGCTGCACTCATCCAGGCAAGTGGAAAGTATTCCATCACACTCTTGACGATTGTAGGTGGCGGAGAGGCTTTGGAGAGTCAGGAGTTGAAACATTTGTCACAGGATGCCCAGCCTCTGATCTGCTCTACTAGCCACGGATTTATGTGGCTGGTCCAGTTGAGTTTCTGGTCAATGGTTATCCCCAGGATGTTGGTAGTGGGGGATGCAGCAATGGTAATGCCATTGAAAGTCAAGGGGGGTGGTTAGACTCTCTCTTGATGCCTGGCACTTGTGTGGCACAAATTTTATTTGCCACTTATCAGCCCAAGCCTGGATGTTGTCCAGGTCTTGCTGCATGCAGAAATGGACTGCTTCATTATTTGAGGAATTGCTAATGGAGCTGAACACTGTGCAATCTTCAGTGAATGTCCCCACTTCTGACCTTATGGTGGTGGAAAGGTAATTGATTAAGCAGCTGAAGATAGTTGGGCCCGGGACACTACCCTGATTGTCTCCTTCATGCTTCCACCTTGTGTCTCCTTCATGTTTCCACCTTGTGTATCATTTTCTGTGCATATTGTTCTGCCTCAGCTAGCACAGTGACTGCTGCAAGTGATGTAACATGTTTTTTTTTTCAACAGTGTGTCACACTGCATTAAGTTCTGCATTAATGTAAAAAACAAATCAATTCAGAGCACTTATTAAAGCACTTAGGCTTTTAAAAGATCAGAATGTGGTTGCTGTACTTAAGACAATGATTGGCTAAATTGGTGGAAATAATTTACTACTGCGTTTAGCCTATATTGGAATCGGCAGAATGGAGACAATACTGTTAAAAATACCCTTAACAGCTGGACTGTACTTTTCCCCTGAGAGTAATTACCAATATGGTAAATATTTGCCCATAGTCTTTCATCACCTATCGTCAAATTTATTAATCATCACGATTCTTTCTGAAATATATTGGATTAATCTAGCACCAGAAGCACACAAATTTTGAAACAATTAGGAGGGAAAAAAATCAATAAGAAAGCCAATACTGTACTTGGAAAAAAAATGCTATATATATATAAATGGGTGACAGAAACGTTTTACACTGCCAGCATAATTGTTTTAGCATCAAATTTATTCGGACCATGAACATGTGATATTACTTTTTCACTCTGATGCATTGGAATGAATGAATTGGCAGGTTTACGGTAATGCTGTAGTGTGTGCCATATCAGGACTTGGCATTTAGTACTGTCTGCAGCTCCAAGAGAACAGATCCTGTCCAAAGCCTGAGCTGAAAAAAAATAAAACTGGGACAGGTTTAAAATTAAAGAGCTGCAAGTGAAAAACCATGTGACGTCTCAGAACACATAAATGCAAAAAAGAAAGGCCCGGATTTTGCATTAATAATAAGTGAGGCTAACACCATTCACCATTATTATGGAGTAAATCGGACAGCAACTTTCAGAGTACCCACTTGCACAGTTAAACGAGGAAATCTGGAAGTTGTAGTCTGAGTTACCCTGCTCCTCCACAGGTTGCGCTATAACAGTACCTCGCCGAGTGACTCGGCGCTGAAATCAGTGTAAGGGCTTGAAGTTGCGGTACTTACCAGTAAACATGACAGAAAAAGTTAGGGCTGGTGTATTCAAAGTAAATACATTTTTAACTGCGTGATAATTCATAATTACTGCCAAACAACCTCCCTGGCCCTGAAAAATTAATTTTACAAGTGTGGAGTCTCATTCCTTCAGAATTTAATTAGTGTTCGAGAGTTATAAAAAATATATATTTTTTTTAACTTTTTCTGTCTGTCTCTTTTATCTCTCTCTCTGTCTTAATCCCATCTTTCTTTCCCAATCTTTATTGTGCTTTCTGTACATGATTTAAATGTAATTTATACTTCCTGTTTTACACTCCACATGTCTCAGTGAGGATTCTTCAATCTGATTGGTTGAAGAGCCTCGCTGTTGCTTAACCTGCTCACACACACCACAGATGCACTCTAGAGGGCGCTGCGTTGGATAAGATGCCTGATGACAGCATGTTTACGCTCAAAAGCCCACAAAAACTCTGTGGGCAGCATCAGCATAGTGAACGGCAAGTGCCATTCCTTCACTGCTGACCACAAAATCCAGGCTAATATGTTCTTATACATACTTGCTTTTTTCTTTCAAAATATATCAAGGCAATAAACTTTTGACTCCTGGATAGCTAAAAGATATTTTGGCACCTAACCTTTCCTTTAAAGTCCAAATACTTACAAAAAAACAATGTCCTAAGGTTACCCATCCTTATTCCCCCAAATATTTTCTTGAAGTATTTATGATATGAGACCTGTTCCATAGAAGAACATTTATGCTTGTAATAGAGATTGTAAGACCAGCACCATGGCTGTACTCTGTCACACATCAAACACAGTCTGTGGTTAATGACTTTCCAAGCCTGACTGGCTGAGTTAGAGCCAAGTAAAAAAAGGCTTTTTTATTACAAAAGAAAGTACTATGAGCTGGTGAGGTAGTGCTCAAGGTAATGGTTTTGTGCCATGATATGTCATTCTCTAAGTATCTACAAGTGGAATACATTCCAGAGACGATGATGTAAAGGAGAATGCTGTTTCATCTAGTTTTCTATCAAAGTAATGCAGACGTCTTCATTTGGGCTACAGCACTATTATTTTGTTTTGAACATTAAAAGAACTATACCTTATCAACTGTGATAAAACAATGAAAAGAAATACATGAAAATCTTAACTTCTGTGTCTTTGAAACTTCATTATTGCTATTATGGTACAGCTTGGGCTGTATGGCAATTCTTCTAAACTCATCATGGCGAAGCCAGTTACATTTTGGTTGCATAAAATATTTTGACTTTTTCTCCATAAAGTCGGTTTTCTACATATTTGTAATTTTGTTTATTAACCTTACAGAGAAAGTTATGCAGTGCCAATTTCAACAACCCTCTTGGGAATACACTGTCACAATTCAAGTGAGAATTTGCAGTGTTCCCACTAATCCATAATAATCAGAATTAGGCTAAGTAGTCCTCTACCTATAACTACATATATCTAATTTTATAACTGATAGCTGAATAAAAAGTCAACAAGTAACCAAAAATGTTTGTATCGAAATAATGATGAATGCCACTGTTAAATCAAGCCAATAAAAATGTAAGTTATGTACTGTATTAACACATGTTATATGTAGATAGGCTATCTGTATATATTATTAAAAATCTTGCTTATGGTGTGTAGTTCCTGTCCACAAGCCTTATATCCATAAAGCTTTTTATGTCAACGTTTACAATAGAAACTGCCTATGTAAAGATTTATAGTGGGAATCTGTATGTAAACATTTTATAATTGCAATTTCCTATGTAAACAGCTGACTGTCACAATGTAGTTGCAGGCCTCCAGCCACTAGGTAGCACCTCTCTGTTCCTGCCACCCAGCTTCTCACTTTGTAATAGTTATAATGTGCTCTTCAGATCTTCTGTTGCAATATCAGCTTCAAAACTTCCCTGTACGTTTGTCTGTTTTTAACACTTCAAGTTTCTGCTCCAGCTCCAGTGATGTAAATGTTGTAACCCCCAATGCACATTATTTTTTTCAATTTTTCTGTCTAGCTGCTGGCGACCCCAAATGGTTCTGTCGGGCCTCAACCACCAATTTCATGCTTCCCTGCCCTCTATGGCTCTGACACACTTGAGGTGCACTGAATTCTGAAAATGCTCAGACCCCAAGAACATATGGTGCCCTGGCTAATGCAAAATCCTCAGGCCCTGGCCCATATGTATCTCTGCTGACCCGTTGCAATTTTTTTAAATAAAAGGCACCGCCCCCGTCTGCTTTGCTGCCTACGATGCTTCTCGGCCTATTCAGGAATGAAAATGCTTTGACATTCTCCTACCCCACTCCAATTTTTGTTTCTGTCATGTCGTCTGAGTTAGGGCTCCCTCGGGCCTCTCGTCTTTCATGCTGTGATGTTTGCACCTCTCCATGGCTCCTCCAGCCTCTGGCTCCCTGCCTATATGGATCATTGTGCTCTACTCCAATTTTTGTTTCTGCCAGGCCACCAAGTTAAGGCTTCCTTGTGGTTTCTGCCTGCCCCGCTCCAGTATTTGTACCTTCCCATGGCTTCCTCCTGGTATTAATTATATATATTTTATATAATAATACATCAATATTATTGGACACCAGTCACTCCATCTCACCATGAGCAATGACGCAGAAAATCTGAAATACATTTCTGTATATTATTAAAATCAGTATATCCTGTCACCCGCCAACATTCCATGTGGAGATCTCCATGTTAATTGTATCCACACCCCGTGACATTTGTCCTAGTCTGTGCTGCCTGCAGGTGGCACCCTAATAGGGTTTTGCCATTAGAGCACTCAGCCATTAGTCATGCATTTCAGTCACAAAAGCCTTTAATTCTATGCTATCCAACATTGAAAATGATGGCTTGAGTTTCACTGTAGTTCTACTGCTGCAGCCACAGGGTGGCTCTGCACCAACTTAGGTTCTCAAACTTCTTGCTAATCAGATATCTTGCTAAAGGTGAGAAGCAGGTGAGGTTACAGCCATCAGATAATGTTAACAATTTCAAAGTTCCATAGTATTAGTAATATGATTCAAGTTAGCCCCATCTGAAACACTATCTCCTTGGACAACAGAGTAACCATTCTTCTGAACATCTTCTCCCTCCCACTCACCTGCCTCTGCCTGCCCCCCTCCACCCCCTGCAGAGGCTTTCATCATGAACCCAGCAGCGAGAACATTTAATGCCGCACAAGAGCCGCGGCATTCCGCTCTGCATGAACTGCTGACCTTTCTTCACATCATTCCACCCTTAACTAAAAGTTGCATACTGCAGTGCAGCATAACTTCTGACCCCCTGGCACATCCCTACCCATTTTTCAAGTTCACCCATACCTGATGTCTGTCTTCCATTCCTGCAATGGAACTCAGAGGCAAAAAGACACACAAGTTTGGTGGAATCTCAATTCCTCCCCACACCATGTGAAAAACTGGCATGCGTGCCCTCGCTAGCAACATTTTTAGGCCTTGGCCATTAAACCTCCCCACCCCCTGCATTGAGGTAGATAGTCACCCTGTGCCCTACCAACAGATATATTCCTTGCCTCTCTTTCACCCCACAGAGATACATTCCTGGAATCTATGCCCCCTCCCCGCCCCCCTCCCCCCACTGAAATCCATACCTGGTCTCTGCTCCTCCCAATAAAATACATTCCTGGCCTTTCAGTACATCCCTCCTCCCAACTGAGCTAGATGCACAGCCTCACAGTGCACCCTCTCCACTGAGATAGAAGCCCCTACAGTTGACGTTGTTTTCCCCTTCTCCCATTGTTCCCTGCCTGCCTTCCCCATTTCTCCTTCTAAATCCGGTTGACCTGAAGACTGTGCATGGTCTTGATTCTCTGTATGCAATCTCATGGGAGATCGACTAGTATATTAGAATTTGCTTTTCCTGTTTTTCAAATTTTACTTAAAAATCTACTATTAATTTTTCACAATCAGCAAGCTTCCAATTATTAATTTCTCAGTCACAAGGTGCATACTTTCTATTCACAATCTTTACTTCTTGTTGTCATGATATTTAGTCACTTTTCTATTAGTACTTTAGCATTGTAAATTGCTATGTCAACATTCCCAGTTTTGCTACTTCAACTGTCACAATGTAGTTTTTGGGTCAGGACACAAGGTGTCTCTGTGGAGTGAGTTTCTTAAGACTCTCACCCAACTCCTTTGTTTTCTTGTACACAAAAAAAAAATTCTGCAACCTTATGGGCAATTTACTGGTACATAAATATACATGTACATATATACACAAATTTGTTTGCGGATCTCCTGTGGTATTGTACATGGTAAATTGAGAATATGGTGTCTCTCTTACCTGTCTCTGTTGCTTTCATGTTGCTGTTTCTCTCTCTTTCTGTCTCTTCTCTTCTACCCTTTAATTTCTCTTCTGCTTCTTTGTCCCTAACTCTGCTTTTTTGTCCTCCTCTTCTTCTCTCTTTCTTTTTCTTCTTTTTGATTTGGAGGAGGCAGGGAATGGAAACACTGACACTGCAAGCTGCATTTTAGGTGGGGGTTTTGGGAAAACTGTGACTCTCAGTAGCGACCTTCCCCCAGTACTTGTGCTTCCTCCCAACCCCTCTCTCCAATTATGTCTCCTACCCCTTTGCCTTTCCATACCCTTCCCTTCCTTTCACCCCCTCACTCCCATCATTATTCCTATATACATTCATCAATATCTCTACCTCTTCCCCTTTGAACTACCCACTGTATTCTCTCCTCCACCTTGATCCATTGCCACTAACTTTACCCTTAACTTTTGTTTCACCCATCTTCACTCCTGCTTACTCTCCCCAAGGGCAGGTGGTAAGGCCAGATGCCCCTCACCTTTGACCTGCTTCCTTTCTACCCTTCCCTCCTATGTGTTTCCCTCAAAGAGGATTTGTTTGCTTTCAAAGTTCACATGCCTTCAATGGAATGAAAATTAGACAGGTTCTATAATGGGTGAGTGATCTGCTCCTCCAGATTATGGCCCATGTGGTGAAGATAAAATATTTACCTTAGGGAGTCAAAACCAAGTGCGGACTTCAGGTGAAGTAGGTTTAGAAAGTGGGGGATAAATGAGCCAAGTGTGTAGATGTAATTCAGTCCCCATTTCTAAAGTCATACATTCTGTCCTTAATTTTATTTTTTTGTTATAAATTCCTCTGTCCGCATTGAACAGTACAACGTAGGAAAAGGTCTAGAACAGCAATCAGTGGCACAGGACTGGAACAATAGATGTGGTGTTTATGTAATATAACATTGACCCACGTTTTCTGGAATATGCTTTGTTTAGTTTACCGCTGCCCAGTTTACACTGTCCATCATAAACCACAATGCTTCCAATTTCCAGTGCACTTGAAATCACTCTTGACAGCACAAACAATGCGAGCTGGACTCTACCAGAGCTGTTGTCATCTGTGGAGTAAACTTTGGTTGGATTTGGAACAAAGCAGGAATTATTCTAGGTCCACTTGCATTGGGAGGCTGTATAAATGGAACATATGAGTCAGATGTGGTTGGGTTCCTTAATGGCCTTTTCTAATCTTCTATTTTACAGGATTTTTGTTTTGTCAAATTGTATTTTACAAGCAGTGTCTTTCATGTGTTTGAGCAGCTGGGGGCTTGCATTTCCTGCAACGAGTGGATGCTGCAAGTATGTCAGCTGATGCTCTTCAATAGTTTATTTTAGTTTCATTTGTATTTTCCCAGGTAATCTGCACAAATAATTTCATCAAATTATGATTGCCATCACTCACCTACCAAACATCTCTATCAACCAGGACTCATACTTCACATTCATAGCTTCACCTCACCCTCACACACTTAGCACTGCTGCAAGCATCACACCCACATTTCACAGCTTGCACACACTGCCAGCTATTCAACCATGACAGGCATATCACCCAAACACATTGCACCACACTCACTGACACACTTCCCCCTCTCTTGCAGGCCAAGTTGGTGTATAACTGGAGGCAGCAGGAGCTAACTGGCGGGGGACAGACACAGCTGCATGACCTTACCCTGATGGAGGAGACAGTGTTTGCCATCTTTGGAGCGGCCATCGCTGAGGCCGTGGCCAACAGTGGGGCTGAAACCATCAAAGATGACAGTCTCCTCATACCTATTCCTCCTTCTCACATCCCACTTCCCCCTCATTCCACAATGTCTTTTGATTTAAAAGCTGCAAATGATGTAAGCATGCATCTTTTAATTTCCCCTTCCCCACACCACAACCCTATCCTTGTGCATTTCTCCTTTCAGATACCTAAGAACTGCAACCTGGCGAGGCAGTGATGGAAGAGCAACAGGTGGAAGAGGAAGAAGTCTGTGATGATGAAGACACAGCATCGTCACTCGATTTCACGCTTGCAGCCACCAGCTCAGAAACTGGCACTTCACGTAATTTAGAGGATAGCTTAGACGAGGGATCTGCATGTGGTGAGACACTGGGCACGAGTGGCCTGCAGCCAGGGCAGGGGGCAAGGGTACCGCAGGTGCCAGCTCCTCGGCGGGCGAGGTTGCAAATGAGTTTTACGGCAGAGCACGTAGATGAGCACTTAGATGGGGCAGGCTGCAGAAGAAGGCTGATGGTTATGTTGAGCCCGTGATGTAATAATGCATTTTGATGAGATTTAAGTCATCGCATCATGTATTTGCAAGCAAATAAAGAGAGGTTTGCTGAATATTTCTTCACAAAACGGTACCCCTTTAAACAAATCTTTTTAAAACATCTATTACTGATGTCTTGATTTTTCATTGGGTCAAACCCCACAGGAAAGGTGGTCTGAATTATAGCATCATCTGGATTTATTTATAAATTATTTCTACTTCAACTTGTAGTATATGGTCTATATTAATCTTGGAGGTTATTAAAATATTTGGAGCATTTGATGTAGAAATGTCACACTGGACCAGTTAGGTATGCTCAATATGCAGCAGTCTCAGTCTTTGCCTTTAATATAATAAACTGCATTTAATTACATTAAATGTTCTATAAAATGTAAGTTGTTGTCACTAATATGTATTATGTTGGACCTGAAAGCTACTGATTAATTAGTTAAATACGAAACTAGGGTCTTCAATCTAAACAAAGCAAACTACGTAGGTATGAGGGGTAAGTTGGCCAAGATAGATTGGGAAACTACATTAAAAGGTATGACGGTAGACAAGTAATGGCTAGCATTTAAAGAATTAATACATAATTTACAACAAATATACATTCTATCAAGGCACAAAAACCCCACAGGAAAGGTGGTCCAACCATGGCTAACAAGAGAAGTTAAAGATAGTATTAGATCAAAGGAAGAGGCTTATAGTACTGTCAAAAAGAGCAGTAAGCCTGAGCATTGGGAGTATTTTAGAATTCAGCAAAGGAGGGCCAAGAAATTGATAAAGAAAGGGAAAATAGACTATGAGAGTAAACTAGCGAGAGACATAAAAACAGACTGTAAAAGCTTCTACAGGTATGCAAAAAGGAAAAGATTAGCGAAAGAAAATATGGGTCCTTTACAGGCTGAGACAGGAGAAGTTATAATGGGGAATAAGGAAATGGCAGAGAAATTAAACAAATACTTTGTGTCAGGAAGAAGACGCAAAAAACTTCCATGAAATAGTGGAAAACCAAGGGTCTAGCGAGAATGAGGAACTGAAAGAAATTAGTATTAGTAAAAAAATAGTACAGAGAAACTAATGGGACTGAAAGCCGATAAATCCCCTGGACTTGATGCCTACATCCTAGGGTTTTGAAAGAGGTGGTTATGGAGATAAATGTGAGAAGTCGCACAACACCAGGTTATAGTCCAACAGCTTTATTTGAAATCACAAGCTTTCGGAGCGCTGCTCCTTCGTCAGGTGAAGTCTTCACCTGACGAAGGAGCAGCGCTCCGAAAGCTTGTGATTTCAAATAAAGCTGTTTGACTATAACCTGGTGTTGTGCGACTTCTCACATTTGTCCACCCCAGTCCAACACCAGCATCTCCACATCATGGTTACAGAGATAGTGGATGCATTGGTTGTCATTTTCCAAAATTCCATAGATTCTAGAACAGTTCCTGCGGATTGGAAGGTAGCAAATGTAACCCCACTATTTAAGAAAGGAGGGAAGAGAGAAAATGGGGAACTACAGACCAGTTAGCCTGACATCAGTAGTGGGGAAAATGCTAGAATCTATTATTAAGGATGTGGTAACAGGGCACTTAGAAAATAATAGTTTTTTGAGGTTGTAACTAGCAGAATAGATAAGGGGGAACCAGTGGATGCGGTGCATTTGGATTTTCAGAAGGCATTCGATAAGGTGCCACACAAGAGATTATTAAACAAAATTAGGGCTCATGGGATTGGGGGTAATATACTAGCATGGATTGAGGATTGGTTAACGGACAGAAAACAGAGAGTAGGAATAAACAGGTCATTTTTGGATTGGCAGGCTGTAACTAGTGGGGTACCGCAGGGATCAGTGCTTGGGCCTCAGCTATCTCATTGAAACATACAAAATTCTTAAGGGGTTTGACAGGGTAGATGCAGGGAGGATGTTTCCTCTGGCTGGGGAGTCTAGAACCAGGGGTCACAGTCTCAGAATAAGGGGTCGGCCATTTAGGACTGAGATGAGGAGAAATTTCTTCACTCAGAGGATGGTGAATCTTTGGAATTCTCTATCCCAGAGGGCTGTGGAGGCTCAGTCGTTGACTATATTCAAGACAGAGATCGATAGATTTTTGGATATTAAGGGAATCAAGGGATATGGGGATAGTGCAGGAAAGTGGAGTTGAGGTAGAAGATCAGCCATGATCTTATTGAATGGCGGAGCAGGCTCGAAGGGCCAAATGGCCTACTCCTGCTCCTATTTCTTATGTTTCCTTTCCTGGCACTGACAAACACACACATAAATCTGGGATGTTGTTTGCTAGTGTAGTACAGAGATGCTCAACTGTTTGGAGCTGGGGACTGGATAAACGTATCAAAACCAGTGAATGGTATTGCACAATAATGCAAGCCCCATACACAAAAATGCAAGCTCCTTACATAATAAAGCAAGACCACCATATACTTAAAAGCAAGATCCCCATACAAGCCCCATCCTCCTTTTCCCTCATCCTCCCCCCCTCCTTCCGCCATTCATTCCCATGCCCAAAGCCTGGTTCTTTTAGTCTCCTTTTCTCATTTTTTGCTATCATTCCTATTCCCCTCACCCTCCAGTTTTCCATTCCTTTCCATACTCTTGGACCTCTTTCTCTCTCTACTCTTCTCCTATATCTTCTCTATGTATCTCTCTCCTGTGTCCCTCTCTCTCTGTCTTCTGCTTCTCTCTGCACTGATTAAATCACAATATATCTTTAGAAAGATTCAATTATCTTCAAGAATATAATAAAAGAACATTTTCTCTGTGAGCACTAGCAGAGGGAGACATCTGGCTGGGGCCACTAAAAGCAGCATAAGGACAGGAGAGAATGTTGCAGCTCTTTAAAATTGCTAGGCCTGGAAGACTAGTAAAGCCCCAGTGGAAAATTACAATGACTCCTCTTCTGTGTTGGGATTGTTGAAAATCCACCAAGCAAGGAGCAGGCTTTTCCAGTCCTTTAGCTTGGCAACTTTGAACAGCTTGAAAGCGCTGAAGTCGGCTTAGTGGACAAGCACAAAGAAGAAGAGAACCGTTAGGAGCTTTGTGGTCTGGATCAAAGACGCTTGTGGGTCACATTTGGCTTGTGCGTTAAATCTTGGATATCACTGGTGTCATACATCGGTGCGTTCACATGCTCTGCCACAGAGTGATAGGATGCGTGTTGTACCACATGGTGAATTCACTATCTCAGAGTCATAACGGCACAGAAGGAGGCCATTCGGCCCATCGAGTCCACGCTGGCTCTCTGTAGAGCAATTCAGTCAGTCCCATTCCCCCGCTCTATCCCCGTAGCCCTGCAAGTTTATTTCCCTCAAGTGCCTATCCAGCCTCCCCTTGAAAACATTGAGTGTCTCCGCTTCGACCACTTCTGTCGGCAGCGAATTTTAGGTCATTACCACTCTTATCAACCTATCTGGGATACCTATTGAATCATTTATAATCATACGTGATCACAATATGTAACAGCAGAACGGAAACTTAAAACTTCCGTCAATTCACAAAACTGATCAATGGGGGCTCATGGATTCAGCTGTTTGAAATAGGCAAACATAACAGAGGTCTTAAGAAACATAATTACCTTCATCAGTGATGGCATACCACTGCAAGGAATGCTTTTGATATGCTGGCCTGTTGAATGATTGGCACTGCAAGTCTCGAAAACTTGGCACTCCTGCGGGACAAGGAGGATTCTTGCATATCCTGTACTGTACACGGGAACCCTGACAATTCTTGCCTTCAGGACCAGGCCTGGATGGAAACAAAAATAAGCAAAATCTCTGTTGAGATGCACAGTTACATTGAGTTAGACCTTTTAGCTCTGCTAGAAAACAATGGCCCTGAACTTCCTCAAGGCTTGAGGTCCAATCCCAACACAGAAGAGGAGTCGTTGCAATTTTCCACTGGGGGTATGGGGTGGGTGGAACTTCGCTCTGCTCTATAGAAGGCCCTTGACAGAACAAGGAGGCCAAGCTGGCAGGAGGGATTTCCCCAACTGATTGCCCATAGCTCCAGTTTCCTTTGTAGCCAGCAATCTGAACACCAGGAAGAAAGTGTGGAATGTTGCAGCTTTAAGAGTATTGCGCATTTTATGCTGCACCTGCATTCTCTACAATAAGTTGCTACATTGTGGCAAAAGTTACACTTTTTGGTCTTGATGGGCACTCAGCGCAAAACATACAACATTACGTTAAAATGACTTTGAGGACTAAATGTCAATCACACCCTTGCCTATCACGCTGACTGGCAAAAAAGTGCCTGTTAAAAAAGCACATGGCATGAAGTCGGTGTGGATTGCACGCTGCCACGACTTTAAGCCCCCCCCGCACCCCGCTGTTGTCAGGTGTGGGGGCGCAGTTAAAATTGAGCTGAGAAATTTCTGCTCTGCTGAACTTATGCTAGTACAGCAGATCCAAGGAATTTTGGACCCAGTATGTTTTCTGATGATAAAGGTAGGATCTGCAGAGCAAAGGCTAAAACTCCACGAAGCGGCACCATCTCCATGAAAGTTTTTGGCAACCCTTTTTATTTGTTTGCAAAATACATCATTGATCCACATGATCCAACTATAGTGAAAATGACACATGGCTCTTCAGGGATTTCTTGCACTTTCCTCTCTTCTACCCTTCAGCCTTTTCTTTTCTAGAGAAAAGAGCCCCAGCGTGTTCAGTTTTTCCTGATAGTAATAACCCCTCGGTTCTGGTATTATCCTTGTAATTCTCTATATTAGCAGATAATCTATTCACTTCACTGACAGTTTATCACACTTAATGACTTTGGAAGAAAGCTACTTCCTTATACAACATCTCTGCAAAAATCAATTTGTCAATTGAATGGTATCCAAGTTAATGGTCAAGTTATGTTGCTCAGAAAGACTGAGAGAAAGACCTTATAGCAATAGCATCTTAGTCACCGATTCTAAGTGATTAGTAAACCATTACATACGGAAAGCAGTTTTTTTTGACGTATGTTAAAACAATATTGGTTTCTGGTATGCAGTAATCCAAAAATGAAACTACTTCAGAATGACACAATGGATAAGAAATAAAGTCATTTCAAAATTGTTTATTAGTCTAGTTATACTACACACTTTGTGCTGATGTGAAGCCATTTTGCTTTTGCATTGACTCAAACTACATAGCATAATTCAGGTATGACAGCAAAAGACAAAGCTGAAGCATTTGCAACCATCTTCAGCCAGAAGTGCCGAATGGATGACCCACATCGGCCTCCTCCTGAGGTCCCCACCATCACAGAAGCCAGTCTTCAGCCAACTTGATTCACTCCACGTGATATCAAGAAACGGCTGAGCGCACTGGATACAACAAAGGCTATGGGCCCTAACAACATCCCGGCTATCATGCTGAAGACTTGTGCTCCAGAACTAGCCGCGCCTCTAGCCAAGCTGTTCCAGTACAGCTACAACACTGGCATCTACCCGACAATGTGGAAAACTGCCCAGGTATGTCCTGTCCACAAAAAGCAGGACAAATTCACTCCATAAGTCTACTCTCAATGATCAGCAAAGTGATGGAAGGTGTCGTCGACAGTGCTATCAAGCGGCACTTACTCACCAATAACCTGCTCACTGATGCCCAGTATGGGTTCCGCCAGGTCCACTCGGCTCCAGACCTCATTACAGCTTTGGTCCAAACATGGACAAAGGAGCTGAATTCCAGAGGTGAGGTGAGAGTGACTGCCCTTGACATCAAGGCGGCATTTGACCGAGTGTGGCATCAAGGAGCCCTAGTAAAACGGAAGTCAATGGGAATCAGGGGGAAAACTCTCTACTGGCTCGAGTCGTACCTAGCACAAAGGAAGATGGTTGTAGTTGTTGGAGGTCAATCATCTCAGCCCCAGAACGTCGCTGCAGGAGTTCCTCAGGGCAGTGTCATAGGCCCAACCATCTTCAGCTGCTTCATCAATGACCTTCCCTCCATCATAAGGTCAGAAGTGGGGATGTTCGCTGATGATTGCACAGTGTTCAGTTCCATTTGCAACTCCTCAGATAATGAAGCAGTCCATGCCCAAATGCAACAAGACCTGGATGACATTCAGGCTTGGCTGATAAGTGGCAAGTAACATTCGTGCCACACAATTGCCAGGCAATGACTATCTCCAACAGGCGAGAGTCTAACCACCGTCCCTTGACATTCAATGGCATTACCATCGCCAAATTCCCCACCATCAACATCCTGGGGGGTCACCATTGATCAGAAACTTAATTGGACCAGCCACATAAATACTGTGGCTACAAGAGCAGGTCAGAGGCTAGGTATTCTGTGGCGAGTATCTCGCCTCCTGACACCCCAAAGCCTTTCCACCATCTACAAGGCACAAGTCAGGAGTGTGATGGCATACCCTCCGCTTGCCTGGATGAGTGCAGCTCCAACAACACTCAGGAAGCTTGACACCATCCAGGACAAAGCAGCCCGCTTGATTGGCACCCCATCCACCACCTTAAACATTCACTCCCTCCACCACCGGCGTACCGTGGCTGCAGTGTGTACCATCTACAAGATGCACTGCAGCAACTCGCCAAGGCATCTTCGGAAGCACCTCCCAAACCGGCGACCTCTACCACCTAGAAGGACAAGGGCAGCAGGCGCATGGGAACACCATTACCTGCAAGTTCCCCTCCAAGCTACACACTATCCTGACTTGGAAATATATTGCCTTTCCTTCATCGTCACTGGGCCATATACAAGGACTTTGGAGATGGAAAGGAGGTTTGAGGTGGGGCAGTAATTTGCAAGAACAGAGGAGTCAAGAGTGGCTTTTTTGAGGAGGGGGTTAGTGATGGCAGATTTGAAAAGTAAGGGGACAGTATCTTAGGAGAGGGAACTGTTTACAATATCATCTAGCATAGGCACAAGGAAGAGAAGTTAGGTGGCCAGCAGTTTAGTGGGAATAGGGTCAAGAGAGCAGGAGGTAGGTCTCATGGACAAGATGAGCTTGGAGAGAAAATGAGGGAAGATAGGAGAGAAAGATGTGAGTTCAGGGCTAGGGCGGGGGGAACCTTGGCTTGGTGGGCAAGAGGAAGGGAGGGATGCGGCAAAGGCAGCTGAACGGATTGTCTGAATCTTAGTGACAACGAAGTCCATGACCTCCTCATACTTCTTGTTGGAGGTGAGGTTGGAACAAAAGAACATAAGAAATAGGAGCTGGAGTAGGCCATTTGGCCTTTCGAGCCTGCTCCGCCATTCAATAAGATCATGGCTGATCTTCTACCTCAACTCCACCTTCCTGCACTATCCCCATATTCCTTCATTCCCTTTGTTCCCAAAAATTTATCGACCTCTGTCTTGAATATACTGAACGACTGAGCATCCACAGCTCTCTGGGGTAGAGAATTCCAAAGATTCACATCCCTTTGAGTGAAGAAATTTCTCCTCATCTCAGTCCTAAATGGCCTACCCCTTATTCTGTGACTGTGACCCCATGTACTAGATTCCCAGCCAGAGGAAACATTTTCCCAGCATTAACCCTGTCAAACCCCTTAAGAATTTTTTATGTTTCAATTAGATCACCTCTGATTCTTCCAAACTCTAAGGAATATAGGCCTAGTCTACTCAATCGCTCCTCATAGGGCAATCCCCTCATCCCAGGAACCAGTCTAGTGAACCTTTGCTGCACTCCCTCTAAGGCAAGTATGTCTTTCCTTAGGTAAGGAGACCAGAACTGTACACAGTACTCCAGGTGTGGCCTCACAAATGCCCTGTATAATTGTAGTAAGACTTATTTACTCTTATACTCTAATCCCTTTGTAACAAAAGCTAACATACCATTTGCTTTCCTAATTGTTTGCTGTACCTGCATGTTAACTTTCTGTGATTCACGTACAAAGACACCCAGGTCCCTCTGAGTGCAAACATTTCCCAGATCTCACCATTCAAAAAAATTCAGATTTTTTGTTTTTCCTACCAAAGTGGATAACTTCACACTTCCACAGATTATATTCCATTTGCCATGTTCTTGCCCACTCAGTCAACCTGTCTATATCTCTCTGCAGCCTCTTTGCGTCCTCCTCATAGCTTACTTTCCCACCTAACTTTGTATCATCAGCAAACTTGGATACGTTACACTCAGTCCCTTCATCTATGTCATTAATATAGATTGTAAATAGCTGATGCCCAAGCACTGATCCTTGCGCTACCCCGCTAGTTACAGCCTGCCAACCTGAAAAAGTCCCGTTTATTCCTACTCTCTGTTTTCTGTCCATTAACCAATCCTCAATCCATGCTAATATATTACCCCCAATACAATGAGTCCTAATTTTCTGTAATAATCTCTTGTGTGGCACCTTATCGAATGCTTTTTGAAAATCCAAATACACTATGTCCACTGTTTCCCCCTTATCCATCCTACTAGTTATATCTTCAAAAAACTTTAAAAGATTTGTCAAACACGATTTCCCTTTCATAAAACCATGTTGACTCTGCCTAATCATATTATGATTTTCTAAGTGCCCTGTTACCACGTCCCTAATAATAGGTTCTAGCATTTTGCCTACTACTGATGTCAGGCTAACTGGCCTATAGTTCCCTGTTTTTTCTCTTCCTCCTTTCTTAAATAGCGGGGTTATGTTTGCTACCTTCCAATCCTTGGGGACTGTTCTGGAATCTAGGGAATTCTGGAAGATTAATACCAGTGCATCCAAGTTCCTTATTCTCTCTAGATCCTTAATTCTCCATTATTTCCAGAATGCTTTTTGTGGCTTCTACTATGAAGACAGATACAAAGGGCTGGATTTTGATACTGGGGACGTGATGGAGGCGGGACTCCCACTTTTTGGGTTGTAGTCCCGCCTCCATCGACCTGTGGCCGACCCACTGCATTTTCACTTGATTGACCTTGTTGAGCCCGCCCAGTGAGCTCAGCAGGCCAATTAAGGGCCACCCGGCAACAGGTGACGTCACAGATTGACATTTCATCTGTCAAGAGCTTTTGACAGATGAAATATCAGCGTTTGACAGCTCTGTGAAGCTTTCAAACACTGACAATCTGTCTTCTAACTTGAGTCCTTCCTCTCAGGCTGAGTTAGAAATCATTCCAGCACAGGAAGCAGAAGGCTGCAGTTTTTGACAGCACCACGGCCATTGTGCTTTCTGTGCCGGTGACATATCTGACTCCTGAGACCTGAAGGGCTGACACCTGCAGGAGGAAGTTAAGGTAAGTAAAACTTTTTCCCACACTTTACACTTACCTTACACACTTACCTCTGCACCCATCACTCACCTGCCCACCGGACATATCAACCCCTCCAACCCCTGCAGACCCACGGTCCGCCTCGCTAAAACGGCGTGGTTCGGACCTGTTGGGAAGCCCACATTTCAGCTTTTAAAATAGGGATTAGGCAAAAAACTGCCTGTTAACTACCTGTTAACAGGCAGTTAATTGTCACTAATCCCCTTCCCGCCTCGGGGAGGTGGGTCCCAGCACAGGTCGGGTACCCGCCTCCAGCGAAACTGGCATGGAGGCGGGTTGGGGGCGGGATGGGTTCGGGACCCCCGAATCTGCAACTTTAACCCCCCACACGCCTCCGAACCCACCTCCACGGGTCAATGAAAATCCAGCCCAAAGTATTTGTTTGATGTCTCTGCCATTTCCTTGTTGCCCATTATAATTTATCCTGTCTCTGCCTCTAATGGGCCCACGTTTACTTTTACTAATCTCTTCCTATTTACATATCTATAGAAATGTTTACAATCTGTTTTTATGTCTCTTGCTAATTCACTCTCATATTATTTTTTCTCTTTCCATATCAATTTTTTGATCTCTTTTGCTGAATTCTAAAATCCTCCCAATCCTCAGGCCTACTACTCTTTTTGGCAACATTATAAGCCTCTTCCTTTGATCTAATACTATCTTTAACTTCTCTTGTTAGCCACAGTTGGACCACTTTTCCTGTGGGGTTTTTGTGCCTTAAAGGAATGTATATTTGTTGTAAATTATGTATTCTTTAAATGCTAGCCATTCTTTGTCTACCGTCATACCTTTTAATGTAGTTTGCCAATCTACCTTAGCCAGCTCGCCCCTCATACCTACGTAGTTTGCTTTGTTTAGATTGAATACCCTAGTTTCGGATTTAACTAAATCACTTTCAAACTTAATATAAAATTCTATCATATTATGGTCACTCTTCCCTAAAGGCCCCTTTACTACAAGGTTATTAATTACCCCTTTCTCATTGCACAATACTAGATCTAAAATAGCCTGTTCTCTAGTTGGTTCCTCAACATACTGATCTAGAAAACTATCTTGCATACATTCCATGAATTTGTCCTCCACACTATTACTGCAAATTTGGTTTCCCCAGTCTATATGTAGATTAAAGTCCCCCATGATTACTGTATTACCCTTATTACATGTGCCTCTAATTTCCTGATTTATACTCTGCCCTACATTACAACTACTGTTTGGGGGCCTATAAACAACTCCCACCAATGTTTTCTGCCCCTTGCTGTTTCTTAGCTCCACCCAAACTGATTCTACTTCTTGATTTTCGGAGCTAAGATTCTTTCTCTCTACTGTCTTTATCCCATCCTTTATTATCAGGGCTACCCCTTCTCCTTCTCCATTTTGCCTGTCTCTTCTAAAAGTTAAGTGTCCTGGAGTATTTAGTTCCCAACTTTGGTCACTTTGCAATCACGTCTCTGTAATGGCTATCAGATCAAACCTTTAAATTTCTATCTGCGCTATTAATTCATCTATTTTGCTGCGAATGCTTCGCGCATTCAAATATAGTGCCTTTAGCTTTGACTTTTTTCGATTTTTCCCCAATGTCACCTTCGTCACTGATGCCCTATTGCCCGTGTTACTCTCTCTGTCCCTTCCTGACCCACCCTGCTTATTTTTACCCAAAACTCAACTCTGCTCTAGAGCCTTGACATTTCTCTTGCTGCTTTTAAATTTACTCTTTCCTCAATCCTCCCACTCCCCCTTCATTAGCTTAAAGCCATGTCTACTGCCCTAGTTATTTGATTCACCAGGACACTGGTCCCAGCCCAGTTTAAGTGGAGCCCGTCCCAACGGAACAGCTGCCTCTTTCCCAGCATTGGTGACAGTGCCCCATGAACTGAAACACCTTCCTCCCACACCACTCTTTGAGCCATACATTTAAACCTCTAATCTGTTTGTCACTATGTCAATTTGTGCGTGGCTCAGGTAACAATCCAGAGATTATTACCTTTGAGGTTCTGCTTTTTAATTTGGTCCCTAGCTCCTCAAACTCCCTCAGCAGAACCTCATTCCAAGTTCTACCTATGTCGTTGGTTCCTACGGGGACCATGACAACTGGATCTTTCCCCTCCCACTCTAAGTTCTTCTCCAGCCGCGAGGAAATATCCTTAACCCTGGGACCGGGCTGGCAGCACAACCTTCGTTACTCCCTGTCGCGGCTGCAGAGAACAGGAAGAAGCAGGGGGGAGGGGTTTAAGGAGATGGTTGGTAGTGGAGAAAAGAAGCCTGGAGTAGTGAGCAGCTTTTGCAGAGGAGAGCAGAGCCTGATAGTGCTTGATGTAGTCTAGCCAGATTGATTTACCCAACTGTTTGACAAACTACATTCAGTATAAGTGGAATGGATTATATTTATGCATTTCCAAATGCCTTGCTACTGACAATAAGTAATTAAAATCCTGTTAGAAAGTTAATATACATTTTAGATAATATTTCTATCCTCCAATAACTGACAGTGCTTTGATTATCTGGCCACATTTGGAGCAGGCAGCAAAAAGCCGGTATAGGTACAATGGGTCGAATGGCCTCCTTCTGTGCTTAAACTTCTATGGTTTTATAGGCTATAGGGAAGATTACTAGTGGTTGCAACACACCGAAGATGACCAAAGGCAGATGGAGGCCAAGAGGATGCCCACTGACAAGATGAACAGATGCTGGATTTCCAATAGTGCAACATCATTTGGTACATATTGTTGCTTAGAATAACACGTTGAAATCGGACACGGTGAAACCCAGGCAGCTTTCTGGTGGGTAAGTAAACCAGGGCATTTTAGAAATTCTCCCTTCATGTCTTATTCAAGTATTTCAAGCAAGAGATTATTCAGCAATATGGACTAAAAAAAATAGTTAAGCTGACTTACCTGGGATTATCACATTTGCGCTGGCGGAAGTGTACTCCAATATCACATGTTCTACTACAAGTACTCCATGTGCTCCAGATACTCCATTCTCCATCTATGTAGTCAGGATGAGGTGTTTTACTAACACATTCACCAACCTTACACCACTGCAAAGGGAAAGAGATTACCTTAATTATTTTTACTTGCAACATGTATAGTGATCCAGTTACATGAAAATTCACCTAAGAAAATTACTGATAAATGCAGATTTTCATCATCAATTGTAAACTTCTACTGTAGTTAGTTAAGAAAGTTAGAAAATATCCCTCAACTACTTGCTTGAGGAAATTATGTATCTCTTATAGTGATATGAAAAGTAAATGGAACTGTTATTTTCTAAGTAATATCAGTTTCTCCCTCTAATTCAAATTCCTACATTACAACAGTGACTACACTTCAAAAGTACTTCATTGGCTGTAAAGCGCTTTGGACGTCCTGAGGTCATGAAAGGCGCTATATAAATGCAAGTTTTTCTTTCTTTTATCATGATCTATCTCATTGGTACCTTTGTGCTGCCTTCCCCGAGTTGTAGTAGGTTGCAAAATGATTGAGGCAAGAACACAGCCAAGAATGAAGCAATTGGAGATGGGAGCAGAAGCCACTTGGAAAGGTAATATGCTGAAGAAAAAAACAACACCAGTTGGATGTTCTTCCTGTTGGCAGGTTAGTGGTAGGGTAGGACATCTGCCTACCCACGTAACATGGCTGCTAATCTAGCATGTTTGCCTGCAGGGGCACGAATTATTTATGCAGGGTGAGTTAGGAGTAGTAATATTGCTTCGCATTGGTTTACCACTGATGGGAGGGAGGGAATTTGAGTGCTGTCTTTTTGGAGAGCAAGAGCCACAAGTGGAAGAATGTCTGAAGGGGCAGCAGCCTCGAGGAGTCCGCAGCAGGAAGGATTCCTAGATTCTCAGATACATCTGTGGATATGTTATTGGCTGTAATAAAGGCTAGAATGGAACAACTCCGGTGATCTCAGGGCAGGAAACTCTGTAAGAAAGTGGTTCAAGCCCTATGGAGGGAGGTTGCTGATGCAGTCAGTGCAACCGCCACCACCCCAAGAACTGCCACACAGTGCTGGAAGAGGTTCAGTAACCTCATAAGGAAGGGCAAGGTAAGTCAAGGCACTGTTCTCTATGTACATTCTGTATCAATGGTAAGAGGCTTCACTCACTTCCTTACCTCATGCTTTTTCTATAACATCACCTAGGTGTAGGGAAACTGATTTATGTAATGGGGAGCCTCTGGAAACAGTGAAGCACCCTGTTAACTCACAAACACTATCTGAACTCACACTGCCTGCCATAAGGGGTTCTGTTTGTTTTGAAGGACAGCTGATGCACCTTTGGGTCTTATCATCATGGGATGCATATTGGGGAAAATAAGTTTCCATGCCACTCCCAATCCTTTAACATTGTGTTTTCTCCCTGCATAGGAGAAGGCCGTACATAACCAGTACCTAAGAAATGTAAATAGGGGAAGAACACCTACTGAAAACCCTGAGTTTGCATGAAGAGGAGGCTCTGCAGATAATAAGCAGACACACAGGAGAGGCTGTGGGAGATGGTGAGGTGATTCATCATAGGTAGTGTCAGCTTTATGTGCTTTCTGAAAGTACTGCAATGCCTTTATAATTACGCCATTACGTTTTCAAGGGAAAATCCACAGTGTGCGCAGCTAATTAAGCTCTTCTGTTTTTGACATCATAGGGGTGTCTTGGAGGAAGAGCCTGGCTATACTGATGACCACCTAGAAATTTTCAGTAACAAAGTCCTGCTATGTCCAGATCCATAACTGCTGCCATGCCCTCACCAACTTCACAGCATTGTCACTTATTCAAGCAACAGCCGAGAGACACCCACTATGGAGGAAGTAGTTCAGGAGTGAGAAAGACTTTCACTGCATGAAGCCCCAAGTACTCATGAGCATCAGAACCTGGAAGTTGAAGAAAGAAAGAACTTGCATTTATATAGCACCTTTCATGAGCTCAGGACGTTCCAAATTGCTTTACAGCCAATGAAGTACTTTTGAAGTGCAGTCATTATTGTAAAGTAGGAAACACAGCAGCCAATTTGCACATAGCAAGCTGCCACAAACAGCAATGAGGTAATGACCAGATAATCTATTTAGTGATGTTGGTTGAGGGATAAATATTGGCCAGGACACCGGGAAGAACTCTCCTGCTCTTCTTCGAATAGTGTCATGGGATCTTTTATGTCCACCTGAGAGGGCAGACAGGGTCTCGGTTTAACATCTCATCCAAAGAATGGCACCTCCAACAGTGCAGAATTCCCTCAGTACTGCACTGGAGTGTCAGCCTAGATTTTGTGCTCAAATCCAGAGGCAAGAGTGCTACCACTGTGCTGCTCCTCCACAGAGGTTGGCGATCAACCACCTAGAGACCCAAATCTCAGAGGCACATTTTCAAAAGAATGGTGATTTGGGAGCATCGATCTTATGTGGAAGCAGTGGAGACAGATGGTGAAGGAGTGGGAGGAGTCTATTGCGTGCATCTGCAACACATTGTAAGAAGTTTCTCATGGTATGCAGAACACACTGGAGAGATTGAAAGTACAGGAGATTTCTGGAGCAACAAGACTCCAGGAGGAGCTTCTAAGGACGTTGGTTGTTTCTGGATTGTCAGTCTGAACACAACACTTTCAAAGGGCTTCCGAGACTTGATTGAAACCATTCAGCTTGTAATGGCACCGACCAGTAACATCTCAGAACCTGTGCCCTGCACCAGTGAATAGGTGAATATTGTTGTGGAAAACAAACATGGCTTGACATGAGTTCATTTCTGTTTATACTAGCAAGTTTTTGAAGTTGGATGACGGCAAGGGAAATTTAGCTTATGAAGGAAATAAAAGTCTTTGACAGTGAACAACAACAACTTGCATTTATATAGCCCCTTTAACATAGTGAAACGTCCTAAGGCGCTTCACAGGAATGTAATCAGACAAAAATTAACTCTGAGCCAAAGAGGAGACATTAGGGCAAGCTTGGTCAAAGAGGTAGGTTTAAAGTGAAGGACTTTGTAAAGGTTGGGGAGATGTATAATAGGCAGGTGTGAAAAGTTTAATCACTTAAAATATGAGAAAAAAAGATAGTCAAATTGAAAATAAGCTGAATAACTGAAGGGTAACGCTTAAAAGTGAATATCCTTTCAACTTACAATGATCAATTATCACTTAGGTGCAACTGAATGCTGATTTATTCACACTATTATAACAGCTAAATTGCTATGTTAACAATGTATCAAATTCTTTGTTAGGGGTTGCAAAATTTCATAGCTCATTGCTCATAATATCAAAGTTGTATTTGGCCATAATTGAATACAATGAAATGCAAAGCTAGTTACAAATGGCTGCTACTTCCACAACATTTTTTAGTAAATCATCAACGTTATTGTATCATGTCTACACTAGTAATTAACTTCACAAAGCTTTTTTTTTACAAATAATAATCAAACTTCAAAGAGGGACTCTTACTATTTACAATATAAAAAAAAACAATTACAAAAAGAGTTTCAGGCAATGTATGACTGTCATGGGTTACGAGTTCAAGCAAGTCTTTAATCTTTTTATTTTTATCTATGATGGTTACTGAAGTCAACTATCTAACTCCTTTGACTCTACCCATTTCCTCCAAATTAAAGGTGTTGCTATGGGTACCCGCATGGGTCCTAGCTATGCCTGCCTTTTCGTGGGATATGTGGAACACTCTTTGTTCCAGTCCTACTCGGGTCCCCTCCCTCACCTCTTTTTCCGGTACATTGATGACTGTATCGGTGCCGTCTCCTGCTCTCGCCCTGAACTAGAACATTTCATTCACTATGCTTCCAATTTCCACCCTTCCCTCACCTTCACATGGTCCATCTCCGACTCTTCCCTTCCCTTCCTCGACTTCTCCATCTCCATCTCTGGGGATAGGTTATTGACTAACATTCACTACAAGCCCACCGACTCCCACAGCTACCTGGACTACACTTCCTCCCACCCCGCCTCCTGTAAGGACTCTATTCCATTCTCCCAGTTTCTCCGTCTCCGCCGCATCTGCTCTGATGATGCCACCTTCCATACCAGTGCTTCCGACATGTCTTCCTTTTTCCTCAACCGAGGATTCCCCTCTACTGTGGTCGACACGGCCCTCGACCGTGTCCGTTCTATCTCCCGCACATCTGCCCTCACCCCTGCCCCTCCCTCCCGGAACCACGATAGGGTTCCCCTTGTCCTCACCTTTCACCCCACCAGCCTCCACATTCAATGGATCATCCTCCGCCATTTCCGCCACCTCCAGCGTGATCCCACCACCAAACACATCTTCCCCTCACCTCCCCTTTCAGCATTCCGTAGGGACCGCTCCCTCCGCGACACCCTAGTCCACTCCTCTACCACCCCCAGCACCCCTTCCCCTTCGCCCGGCACCTTCCCGTGCACGCGCAGGAGATGCAACACATGCCCTTATACCTCCCCTCTTCCCACTGTCCAGGGCCCCAAACACCCCTTCCAGGTGAAACAGCGATTTACTTGTACTTCCTGCAATTTAGTATACTGTATTCGCTGCTCACGATGTGGACTCCTCTACATTGGGGAGACCAAACGCAGATTGGGTGACCGCTTTGCGGAACACCTCCGTTCAGTCCATAAGGGGGACCCCGAGCTCCCGGTGGCCTGTCACTTTAATTCACCGCTTCACTCCCACTCTGACCTCACCGTCCTCGGCCTATTACACTGTTCCACGGAAGCTCAGCGTAAGCTCGAGGAACAGCACCTCATCTTTCGTTTAGGCACGCTACAGCCCTCTGGACTCAATATCGAGTTCAACAATTTTAGATCATAACCTCAGCTCCAATCACATTTATATTTTATTTTATCCACCCTTTTATTTGTCCCCCCCCCCCCACCTTTTTTTTCCTCCTAGAAGCTGGCAGCTGTCCTTCATTCTGCCAGTGGATTTCACACTTCATTCAGCCTTAATCTGTCACATTAACACCACCTCTAGCCTTGCATATCTCTTAATGTCTCTTAATGTCTCTTCATCTCCACCTTTGTTCCTTTATCCCCTCCCCCTTTTCCCAGCTTTACCCTGGCCTTAAATCTATTTGATTTCCGGCTCTTCCCAGTTCTGATGAAAGGTCATCGACCTGAAACGTTAACTCTCTTTCTCTCTCCACGGATGCTGCCTGGCCTGCTGAGTTTTTCCAGCGTTTTCTGTTGTTATTTCGGATTTCCAGCATCCGCAGTATTTTGCTATCGTATCTAACTACTTCTCCGGTTAAATAAATGGGGACAGATTTTCCTCTTTGGCCTAATTGCAGGGCAAGGCTTCAGCTCTCCCCATGCCTGGCTGATTTCCGGGGATCAGGGTAATTATCTTAATTTTGATAGGGGCAGGAGCCATTACACTATCACTGGGTTACTCACCTCAAGTGGGGGTGGCTGTGGCAACTTGCCACTGCATAGTATGGCTGCCAATGCCAGCTGAAGATTGTGAATTTTGTTAAAGTTTTAAATTTTGTTAAATTCCCATTTTGTCATACTGGATGCCAGGAATGCACCTGTGTGCCTTGCATCCAGAGCTGCTAAGGAGCAAATAATGTCATATCATGGATTGTCATCATTCGCGTTTAATTATAACATGTCCATCTATATATGGTTATATGTACATGCCCAATGTTGTTTCTGATGGAAAAGCCCAGAAGTGGCATTGGGTGGCAGGCTGGTAGCAAATTTCTTCCCACCTGATTTTCTTTCCCTATCCACCCAGGTATTAGTAACATAGAAACATAGAAACTAGGAGCAGGAGTAGGCCATTCGGCCCGTCGAGCCTGCTCCACCATTCAATACGATCATGGCTGATCATCTAAATCCAGTACCCTGTCCCTGCTTTCTCACACAGAATCCCCATCGAGCCTGCACCGACACATATCCCAGCCTATCCCCGTAACCCCACATATTTAATTCCCCCTAACATATCCCATCCTATCCCTGTAACCCCACATATTTAATCCCCCCCTAACACTAAGGGTCAATTTATCATAGCCAAATCAACCTAACCCGCACATTTTTGGACTGTGGGAGGAAACCGGAGCACCCGGAGGAAACCCACGCAGACACGGGGAGAATGTGCAAACTCCACACAGACAGTCACCCGAGGCCAGATTCGAACCCGGGTCCCTGGCGCTGTGAGGCACCAGTGCTAACCACTATGCCACCGTGTCGCGTAACTGAATAGAAAATTCAGCCTCTCGAAAGCTAATCCACTAGTGGCATTGCACACTGTGAGCTGTAATTTCAATACAAGTATACATAGAAGCACAAAGATCCAAGGTGACAAGGAGACCTGATATTTGGAAAGAATTCTGTTTTTTCATTGTTTTTTGGGAAATTTCAGACATTTGGAAATGTGTGATGGATTTATTTGTACTTCAGACACATGCAGACTCTACTCAAGAAATGTATTACTCTCTGGAGCCTAGATTTATAAGATGAACACAGATATATCGTCATTAAACTCTAAAACATGAGTTGATTGTCTGGTTTCCATGGCTGTTGCTATGACTCACACCTCCATATTGCTTGTTAATAATTTTTTTCTAAGTCATCAGGCATATAAAGACTTTCCACATGCAGTAACATCATTACATGTGTAAACCAACTCCAAAAATTGGAATTGCCAATCATTCCTGTCTGAATCCCCAGGTCAATGCCATCATCCTCAGGTCAATGCCATCATCCCCAGGTCAATGCCATCATCCTCAGGTCAATGCCATCATCCTCAGGTCAATGCCATCATCCTCAGGTCAATGCCATCATCCTCAGGTCAATGCCATCATCCCCAGGTCAATGCCATCATCCTCAGGTCAATGCCATCATCCTCAGGTCAATGCCATCATCCTCAGGTCAATGCCATCATCCTCAGGCAAATGCCACTGTCCCCAGGCCAATGCCACCACAGTGACAGTGATTATCCTCTTCTGCATTCTATTTACACTATATGGATTCACAGTCAAATTTAAAAGAAAATTAAGTTTAAAATAGTTTAATTTCAATACAGATTTTCTCTGTAACTGTGTTGCACTCATTGCTGTAGTTAAATTACTCCATAGTGAAAGGAAGGCTTGTTGAATTGTGCCTGTTGTGTGGCTTGGCCCCCAGTTTCAGAGACTGAGAAATGGTGCAGTATTTTGGTTCATCATTCCTCTGATACTGAAAATGAATTTGACCAGTGATTGGTATTCTGCTGCATCATTCTGTGAGCAATGATACAATGTAATTCACTTTACCTGCTCCCAACTGTGCTTCACCTCTATAATTTCAACAACTTATAAAACATGCAAAGTAAGCACAGTTGACAGATAAAAATAAACTTTTAATAATTTATCTCCTGTGTTTTAAGTGGGCAACTGGCAACGGCATCACTTACAGCACACAGCTTGAAATATAAATTATTTATTATTGCTGAACATAAAACCCTTGCTAGATTGTAACATTCTTCGACAGATAAGAAAAACATGGTATATGTCTAATTTCACAGCTGCAAGGCAGTTCCATTGTAACTTTTCAGTCTCCTGAAAAAGAACCTTTCAAAAGTGACTTGAGCACTATATAACATATCCGACTAACAACTGGCATCACCATTATCTGTACACCACGATCTTGGACTTAAAGAGTGGGGAATGCAAACAAGCATAAAGGGGGTAATTTGAAGTCAATGGAAATGCAAATCAGGAGAAGTGCTTAACGGGTGGCTGAGCAGATAACGCCCATTTTATACTACCAGCGAAACTCAAAATTAACCCCCAAATCTCCCAATTTCCACGTGGCAATCCACGGATAGTGTTTTCCTGCTGCGTGAGTAATGTCAATACACCCACTCAGATATTTCTTCAACTAAAAAACATAACTCCATGCTCTCACAGCAGGCTATGATTACTCCGCGTCTTCTGAGCCTTGACTGGTCGGGATTCCCAGATCCTTTTTCTGGAATGGAAATCCAGAGATGACTGTCAAATCTAACAAACTTTAAGCCAATCTAAAGGTAGAATGACAGTTTTTTTTTCTTTTAATTATTATTGTTTTTATCATGTGCAGTAGAAAGTGTGTACTTATGATAACAGTCATCAAACATTAAAGTATTTCTATGGAAGGGAATTTAGCAACTCATGTATTGTTGGGGTGTAGTTCCATTATTATTTACTTATTGGTAAAGGCACACATTTGTTTTCCGATTCCATAGCCAAAATGTGACTGTCACTTTGATGGCTATGCTATTGTTTTATACAGTGATAAGAATTAGCTTCTGGAGCATAAAGTAAATTGGACACATTTTATTTATCATGTGTTTGTTCTTCAATAATCTCACGGGATACGACATCCAATTTCAACTCAATTTTTCTCAAATTGGTTGAACTCTATCTAAATGTGATCAGAATATGATGAACAGCATTGGAACCTTTTGTACTGTTCTTGGAGAGATGACAGACCTGCCATGGTCACCATCTGTTCAGACTTGTAGTGTAATGCAGCAGCTCATATTCACAACTGGCCATTATTACAGAGGCGACTGGTCATATCCTTGAGTGCTGCTCATTTGGCTTCTTCACTTAATTTTTGAAATAGCCATTTGCCTGAGGAAAGCAGTAACCTGTCCATAATTTATTAGGTTTCAGTAACACATCAGCCACATACTTCAGTAGAATGCCCATAGCTGCAGCTTGTAGGTACACGTAGGAATGACATTCCTGTCAACTGGTGACAAGGAAGGTCCTGCTGTTGGCTATTGCCTGCAGTAAGATTTATTTCTACCTTAGTCAATCTCAACAGACTGAGGTTAACATGAGAATAATTTCTGTCTTTCTTTTACGCATGATACGTCTGTCACCAGAAACAAGGAAGATTGCCTGCTGAAATTTTGTATTAACAGATACACTTGCACAGCTAAGTTTATGCTTCTTGGATCATTACCTTAAAGTGGCTACTGTATTACAAAGTTTTAACAGAACTTTTCTTGGAGAATTTCCTTAAAATATATTTGGTGGCAATGGCAGATAGAGCAACACAGCCAGCTTTCCTGACCTTTGGCCCCAGGAATGCCTATTTCCGAGGTGCAAAGGCCAGGAAAAAGGAGGCAGAAACCTATTATACTGGGTCTCCTCCCCCTTTACATTGTCCTGAGATTCCCGGGGCTTTCACTGAGGGGCTGAAAAGGGTCTGTGCCTGTAATAGGTTCAAGCCCAAATGTACTCATTTAAATAACGAGAGGGTATTCCCAGCCCTTCTGCCTTATTTTCCTGTTGATTACCCAGTTGCAGGGGCATGCAAAGAAGATTTATTACCATAACCTCTCATTCTTGATATCTTTCTAGTGAATCTTTGCTGTACCCTTTCTATGGATCTAATATCCTTCCAGTAACGGGGTCCCTGGAACTGCACATAATACATTAACCTAGAACCTAGACCTAACCAATGTCTTGTGCAAATACAAATCACTTTGGTACTTTTGTATTCAATGTCCCAAAACCCAGAATCTCATTTACTTTTTCTTTGCATTTTCTACCTCCTTAAAGATCTGCCAGGGCAGGAAGAGGGTGCGAAGGGTCTCATATTTCCAATTATAGCTCTCCTTGTGGACATTTGTGGTAAGTCATAGGTAGTGAGGGCAGGATGGCTACAAATATGAAACATGCTTCTTACACTGGACTGTCACAAGTCTCACTGACTCCTTTTATAGTGGCTTGGCTGGTGAATAGCTTCCAGCACTGAGATGTCATGGAATGGTTGATGAGGTGATAGTAGCCACACCCTTCCACTGTGCCTGCATAATTCATCTGGTTGGCCTCCTTCCCTTCTGCCCAAACAACTGTTCCCTCCTTCCCTTATTAGAGACAATAAAGCCTCTACAGTATAGTCTGTGAACTTTGGAGTTCTGTACTGTGCTGCACCACCTCAGACATGTTTCTTTTGATCTCAGTATGTTGTTGCCTCCACTTTTAAAATTGATGACCTGCTCCTTTAAACAGCCGTTTAAACACTGGCTTTCTGCATCCCGCCCAACCCCCCACCTAGAAGCAAGCTCCAAATAATGAAGTTTTAATAGCATTGGAAGCCTGCACTGAATATGATAATGATCCCCAAAAAGGAAGTAAGATGGGATCAGAGCGAGGACCCATCAGTGGGCAGATGTACCACCCTGATGCATGTCTGATGGGAACATTGTAATGGAGGAAAATCTAGGCTTAAATGTGATAGAATCTTGTAGCTTTGTAATTTTCACTCATGAGAAAGAACAACTATCTGACAGCAATATTCCAACCTGTGTATAAAATAAAAATAGATAATTGCCATGGAAAAGTGATGAAAGACCACAGGGATAAATTTTAGGATTTAGTGCTCCTGGTGCAAAGCTTTGTGCAATGGGAGCACAAATTGGGAATTGGGGCACAGAAGTCAGCACAACCAATTTGCAGGCTGGATGATTCTCTTTCCATTCTTTTAATGGACAGAAAATTGTGCGGGCAATGAATCAGGCACAGTGACCGCTGCATCTGAATTCCTAGTATGTGGCCCCATTGTGCAAACCTAAATTGTAAAATTTACCCCAGTGTACACAGAGTAATATATAAAACCTCCTGGAATCACTCAGTGGGTAAATATACCATCCAATATGTTACTGAGCCACACAAAATATGAAGAGCAGAGAGTAGGAAAGTGCTATAATTGGAATCTTACCTCAGCAAGAGTTGACTTCTTTAGAAGGTTAGTGTAGAAAAGAGGACACAGATTTAAGGCAATTGGCAAAAGAACTAGAGGCGACATGAGGAAATAAAATTTATGTAGCGATCTGTTATGATCTAGAATGCACTGCCTGAAAGGGTGGTGGAACTCCAAGGGTTAAATTACAAGGAGAGATTACACAAACTAGGGTTGTATTCCCTGGAATTGAGAAGATTAAGGGGTGATTTGATCGAAGTCTTCAAAGATATTAAGGGGAACTGATAGGGTAGATAGAGAGAAACTATTTCCGCTGGTTGGGGAATCTAGGACTAGGGGATATAACCTAAAAATTAGAGGTGCTAAGTTAGGAAACACTTCTACATGCAAAGGTTGGTAGAAGTTTGGAACTCTCTTCCGCAAACAGCAATTGATGCTAGATCAATTGTTAATTTTAAATCTGAGATTGACAGATTTCGGTTAACCAAAGGCATTAAGTGTAAATGTCAGATAGCCAGGTGGTGAAGGGTAGAATACTAGAGCCTAGTCTTCAGTTGCTTGCAAACCTTTATTTACAGAGACACATATTATGCCACCCACAAAGACAAACTTTCTCCCACTTCCCGAACCTGCTCCCATATATATGAACACAAGAGAGTCCCCAATTAATACCCAACACTTGAATACAATTAACACCTAATTGATATACACCACTTGAATACAATTAACATTAATGGATATGGGGCAAAGGTGGGTATATGGAGTTAGGTCACAGATCAGCCATGATCTCATTGAATGGTGGAACAAGCTCAAGGGGCTAAATGGCCCACTCCTGTTCCTATGGAAGCAGATTCAATAATAACTTTCAAAAGGGAATTGGATAAATACTTGAAGGGGAAAACTTTGCAGAGCTATGGGGGAAGAACGGGGGAGTGGGACTAATTAGATAACTCTTTTAAAGAACCAGCACAGGCATAATGGGCCAAATGGCCTCCTTCTGTGTTGCATGATTCTAAGACATTGGAGATAAAGGACTCTGATTTTCATTTCCTCCGCAGGGCAGGAGCAGGGTGGTAGCACTCTGAAAATCATGGCACTGAACTTCCCGCTCCCACAACACCTGCCGCCATTTCCATCTGATCGGGGAAATGGGCAGCCTGTTTCAGGCAGGGGTCTCATTAAGATATGTAAATCAAGGTCCTATGACGTACATAGGACCCCAACACAATTTTCAGGTACCAATGGACAAAGCATGCGTCACGCAACCTCCATCCATTGGTACTAGGTGTACAGCGACCTAACCAACGGTTCTTAAAGGGACTGCTGCAGGCTGCTCCAGAAATTGAACAGGTAAGTTTTCAGAATGATTTTTGTGTGGCTAGGAGGAGCATGAATGTTCCTCCTGGCCTGACAAAAATCTTCTGGCCTGCTGCCTGTCCTTTCATGCTCTTCTCTCCCCGGTTTTCATTACCCATACTACAAGGCATGATTCTTGGCTCAGATCAGTGGATAAGCCGCTGGATTTCCTGCACTACTTCCAAATCGACGAGCTGCTTGTGAACGCTGATGCAGCATTACCAACTTACCAATCAGATTGAAGTGAGGTACGACCATCATATTGGCTCCGGCCTCTCGCCGAGGATATCGGGCAGGTGGGCGGTGTGATCGCTCCACCCAACCTCCACAAATAATGAAAAACTGCCCCATTTTATATGATTAGACTTTGAACTGTGCATAGACTTCTTTGCAATTGCAATTGTTCTTTGATTACAATACACAGACATACATTATATTCATAGTACAGTGAACAAGATATAGCATCCATAGTACTTGAGGTAGTGAGTGAGCTTTTCTATTAATATATGCTGCCAAGGCTCTGGAGGATTTCTCATTTGGATGGGAGCGTACGCCAGACATTTAGTCTGCGGCTGCTTGTAGTAGGCAACCTTCCTTATATTTCTGGAATTAAAGTACCCGCCAATCCTTTCCATGCACACCTCCTGGTCTTGGCCAGCCTTTGGGTGTGGACAGATGTGGACCACCATTTCAATATGCTGGTGTAACTGTGGTATCACACATATGGTGGAACTCTGACATCTCAACTTGCTACCCTAGGAGGGAGCTTTAAGCCCTGTCACAATAAAAGCATAGAAAGGTATCTAACTCACCATGACACTATTCAAGTCAAATTTCAGATCCACCAGATCACTACCTTTTAAAGTATGGTCTTCTGATGTGAGCATATTAAAACTATTGCGGAAAACAAAGCAAACCTACTTACGTTTGTGGAGGCCAGTACACCTCCACTCACTTGAGGTACTGGCCACCACTGATATGCTGGGTCCCACTGGAGACTGAGGATGGGGAAGTCTTGGTTTTGGGAGTCCTGGCTCCTGGCTCTGCCCCATGGCCATCATTTGTCTTTTAAGGGGAAGATGGAGGTTCCACAAGATAACCGGGAAACTTCAGGAAATGGCAGAAACCTGGTGCAAACCGTCTCCGCTGTTTTCCGAAGAGTTCCGCTGGTCTCCTGCCAGAGTTACGGCTGGAGACTGACAGAATCTCCAAGGAATTTTCAGCCCCATAAATGTTACATTCTATAAAAACTCCTGCTCTCGTCATATGTAGAGGGTGATGTGAAGTTAAGCAGAAATGGAATCTGAATTTACAACAACACTTTGAATCTACAACATCACTTTAAATGTTGCATGCATATATACATAGGAAATTGTATCAGACAAATAATGGTTAGGAAAAGACTATTACAGTCAGTAAATTATTCCCCAGTCAACAAATTTGCTAAGTGTTTTACATTTTACAGAAGCATTTTTTGAAAGCATTGACGGCACATTCAAATCAGGTCGCCAATGAACCTTGACAAACTTCCTTGACATTTCCCTTCTGTTGAAGTATATAATGAAGCATATCAAAATATTTGCAAATTATCCACTCTAGCCCAGAATTTTTGTATGTAACAATGTTTCTGAATCACTTACACTTATAAACATACTTCAACAAGAAATACTGATATCTAGTGACGTGATGTAATTAGCCTCATTGGGAGAAAGGGAACACAGCACATTCACTTTAACAACTTAAAAAAGACTCTCTTGTTGCCACAACACAACCTAAGCCAATCGAATAACCAATTAGCACAAAGATACAGCAGACATTCGAGTCTTCAATAATTTGACAATAAACACATTTATGGAGTGCTTTAGAAATTATGACCTTCAAAAAAAAACATTTCTATGATTACTACACAGTTGAGATTACACATAAAGTCACTATTGCTAAGACAATGGCACCCTCACACACTTAGCACTGCTGCAAGCATCACACCCACATCTTACAGCTTGCACACACTGCCAGCTATTCAACCATGATAGCCTCATAACCCAAACAGACTGCACAACACTCACTGACACACTTCCCTCGCTCTTGCAGGACAAGGCTCACAACTGGAGGCAGCAGGAATTAACCAGAGGGGGACAGGCGTGCCTGCATGTCCTAACCCCCATGGAGGAGATGGTGCTGGCTGTTATTGGAATGACCATTGCTGAGGCCATGGCTAACGGCAGGGCTGAAATCATCGAAGATGACGGTATCCTCATACCTAATCTTCCTTCTAACATCCCACTTCCCCCTCATCCCACAATCTCTTCTGACTTATAAGCTGCACATGGTATAAGCATGCACCTTTTACTTCCCCACCCCCCTTCCCCTCACCACAACATTACCCTTGTGCCTTTTACCTTTCAGATAACCAAGAACCACAACCTGCCCAGGCAGTGGTGGAAGAGCAGGAAGTGATGATGAAGACACGCCGTCACTTGATTTCACACTTGCAGCTACCATCTCAGATACTGATTCTGTGCGCATTTTAGAGGATAGATTAGAGGCAGGATCTGCACGTGGTGAGACAATGGGAATGAGTGCGCTGCAGCTAGAGCAGGCGGCAAGCATAGCACAAGTGCCAGCTCGCTGGAGGGCAAGGTCGCACACGAGTTCTGCTGCAGAGGTCTCAGATGAGGACTTCGATCATGCAGGCTACAGAAGAAGGCTGATGGGCATACACAACAAAATGATTGGTGCATTAGGAAGCCTGCCAGAGAGCCTGCGTTCAATGTCAAGGAGTGGAGGAGTCCGGCACCAAGTTGGCACAGGGCTTTGCACACAGCTTGGAGCCCATCTTTTCCAGCATGAAAGTGGTGGCCAACTCCATGAGCACACTTGTGGACCCAACCATGATGCAGCGTCTGATGGCTAATCTCTCAGCTTCCATTGCAGCACAAACAGCTTCCACCAAAAGTCTGAGTGTTGCAGTGGAAGCTCAGACTGAAGTCATGCAAGGTCAGCTTGCTGCCATGCAAGCTTAGACTGCTGCCATCATGGTTGCGGGTACCAGTTTTCAAAGGGGCCTGCAGGGTGTCAGAGCAGTCCAGCAATCTGTCCTCCAACAGATTACTAGGATTGCTGAGGCACTGCCCTGGGGGAGTGGCAGTGGTTCCATAGAGCATGAACCTGCTGTCCTCTCTCAGGACCACAGCATTTGTGCTACCACCCCTGCCACTCCACCAGTGCCTTTGCTGTTGCCTGTCAACCAGCCAGCCCAGACTGCTGGCGCCCATGCCGTGCCTTCTCGGCCCAAAGCAACTCGAGGTCGTCCTCCAAGGCCATTTGCAGTGTCTTCCACTGAAAGTCAGCAGCCTTCCACCAGCCATGCTGCAGCCACTGGGGTTGCACTTCGTAGGAGCAATAGGACAGGCAAAGGCACAGGGAAGACAGGCACTAAGGGAATGCACAAGGGTTTAATTGTGTATGGAATATGGCATGATTTCCTTTATAAATTTTGTTTGCAATGTTTATTTTTGCATTGTGGCCAGGAGGACGATGTATTGGTCAGTGACAGAGGGAAGATAAGGAGTGTGGGACTCTTGGTGAATGGGGAATTTGGGTTGCAGTTACTGGTATCACAGTCAAATTAGTTCTTCACGGACAGCTCGGGCAGAAAGGGGCTGTCTAGGTTGGCGCCTCCCTTCCTCTTCCTCCTCCTCCTCCTTATGCTTCTGCTCCTCAGCTGCTCACCTGATAGCTGGTGGCAAGGGCTGTCCCCTCATGATGGCGATGTTGTGCAGCAGACCACCACGACTCTTGAGACCCGTGCAGCCGAGTACTACAGGGCTCCTCCAGAGCAGTCCAGGCAGCAGAATCGTTGTTTCAGCACGCCAATGGTCTGCTCTATCACTTTTCTTGTGGCAGCATGGCTCTCATTATATGCATGCTGCGCACGTGTGTGTGGGTTGTGAACTGGAGTTATGAGCCATGTCCTCAATGGATATCCCTTGTCGCCCAGTAGCCCCACTTTGGTTTGCTGTGGTGGCTCAAATGCAGCTGGCACTGTGGACTGCTGCAGAATGAAGGCATCATGACTGCTGCCAGGATACTGGGCATTGATCTGCATGATTCGCTGAGTATGGTCGCACACCAGCTGGACACTGAGGGAGTGGAATCCCTTTCGGTTCCGGTACATGACAGAGTTGACATGCGGCGCCTGCAAAACGATGTGCATGCAGTCAATGGCACCCTGCACCATGGGGAAGCCTGCAATCCTAGCAAATCCTCGTGCTCTCTCCGCCTGCTTGTCTCTGGCAAGAGAGAATGAAATGTAGTTACCTCTCTTTGAATAGAGAGCCTCAGTGACCTCCTTTATACAACAGTGCACTGCAAACTGTGAGATGTTGCTAATGGCCCAAAAATTAGTCTCAGTACGCGAGAGTACGCACTGTGTACTCTCGCGTATTCTGTCTCCAATTGCCGGTTTTCTGCATGCACTGCGCATGCGCTGAAAACCGGCACTTGGTGAACTCAAAAGGGGGCGGTTCCTAAGTGAACCGCGTGCGCGCTACAGGCTGCGCGCACGCAGTGCACTTAGTGCTTTGAACGCGCAGGTAAGCATGGAAGATTTTGCACATAAAGAAAGGAGACGTAAGACCCTCTTTTAACAAGGTAAGTAGTTAATTAAGTATTATTTAAAAAAATTTTCAACAGGTTTATCTTTTTTAGAGACTTTAAAGAAAGGTAAGTTTATTTTTATAACTTTTAAAAAGATTTAAAATTTTTTCAAAAATTTAATTTTTTGTTTAAAGTGGTTAATTTATTTAACTATACTTATTTTATTAATGTGATGGTTTTTAAAAAAAATTTAATTGAGGTTTAGCTGTTCTTTTGGGGGGTATAGATTCATAGCTTTGATAGCCTTTGCTGTCAAAACTATGAATGAAAGATGGTGTGCTGCCATTGGCTCTAACTGAATCACGTGATCCCACAGCTCGCACGAATTAACTGCGTCTGTGGGATACGCACACACTGCACAGCTGCAGCCTTGAAACTAAAGTTCGTGTGAGCTCGGAAGGAAAAGGCAGGCGCGCAGTGAGATATCGCGGGGAAGCCTTACCCCCGCAGGAAGGCTCCGTCTTTAATTTCTGGGCCAATATCTCCAGCTCCAGCCTGGAAGGAGACAGAGGTATAAATGTTCATCACCACGGTCACCTTCACAGCCACTGGCAATGTGGCCCTTGCCCTGCTCTGAGGTTGGAGTTGTGGCTGCAACAGTTGGCAGATTTCAGTGAGGACATCCTTATTGAAGCGCAGCCATCTCACACATTATTCCTCGCTGAGATTCAGGTAGGAGAATTGCTCCCTGAACACCCTGAGTGGATATGGCCTCCTGCTGAACGCCCCTCTCCCCCTCATCCTCCTCCCACCTTCTCTCCCTCCTCCCTCTCCTGGCAGCTTGTCCTGCTCTGTGTGGCCTCTGCTCATTCTCCCAGTCATGCTCTATTCCTAAGGGAAGGCCTACTAGTGCACCCATGACTGGGTGCAACTGGATTGTGCAGAAGCCTTGAAGTCAGCAAAAAGTCCTTCAGCACCTACCACACCACTGCCTGCAGACTTCTGAAATTTGAAACAACTATAGAAAGCACCCTGACCCCGCAAATGATACGATGCAGCTGTTGGGAATCTCGTGACTCGGTGGAGGCCACACAATTTCTCATAAGATGCCAACAGGCTGATTGTTCTGCCCCAAACAAGGCCCCAATAAGACTTACAAGACAGGCTGGGGCCTATCATATCTCGGTCCTTCTGTTGCGCTCCCGCTGATAGGAGTATACAGAAAAAGCCACAAAGATTTTCAGCCCAGCAATCTTTATATTATTTTTCTCACTTGAAGGTTTGGATAATGGGCTTTCTAAAGTAAAATATATCACTGTGTTATATGACTGTTAATTATTTGCTTCCTTTTAAATAAATTCCCTGATGGTTTTTAACTTGAAACAAGGCCTCAAGATGCAATGCTGTTTATTGATCGAATATGACAGATCCTAAGAACACGTAGTTAAGTCCAGTAACTAATGCCAATCAATAGATAGTTTTTTTGTTTCATTATCCTAGACATGTTACTAAAAACTTACCTAGGGCCGGGAATTCCCTCGGAATGCTCCCACTCTCCCACCGTAACTTTGCCGGAAATGTGACGGAAATTACATTTATGGTGACGGAGTGGGTGCAACTCCGAGGAAATTCCAGTCATAGGTCTTGAAATAAAATAGATACTCTCAAAACTAAGGGTAATTGGAATGTGCTCATAGAGTGATCTAAGATATGAGATTTGAAGTAATCTAGATTAAGGAAGTAGAACAGCCCAAAACCATAATCAGGGAGCAGGGTTTAGCATTAAACCACTTTACATCAATGTTAAACTCAGTTACTGCAGAGGCCTGATTCTCGAGCAAAGCAAAGTAAGTGATAGATTTATTTTTATTCATTTACAGGATGTGGGCTTCGCTGGCAAGACCAGCATTTATTGCCCATCCCTAATTGCCCTTGAAAAGATGGTGGTGAGCCACCTTCTTGAACCGCTGCAGTCCGTGTGATGCAGGTACTCCCACAGTGCAGTAGGGAGTTCCAGGATTATGACCTGGCAGCGGTGAGGGAACAGCGATATACTTCCAAGTCAGGATGGTTTGTGACTTGTAGGGGAACCTGGAGGTGGTGGTGTTCCCATGCACCTGCTGCCCTTGTCCTTCTAGGTGATAGAGGTGCTGTTGAAGAAGCCTTGATGAGTTGCTGCAGTGAATCTTATAGATGGTACACACTGCAGACACGGTGCGCCGGTGGTGGAGAAAGTGAATATTTAAGGTGGTGGATTGGGCACCAATCAAGTGCGTTGCTTTGTCCTGGATGGTGCAGAGCTTCTTGAGTGCTGTTGGAGCTGCACTCATCCAGGCAAGAGAAGAGTATTCCATCACACTCCTGATTTGTGCCTTGTAGATGGTAGAAAGGCTTTGGGGAGTCAGGAGGTGAGTCACTCGCCACAGAATACCCAGCCTCTGACCTGCTCCTTTAGCTACAGTATTTATGTGGCTGGTCCAGTTAAGTTTTTGGTCAATGTCTTACAGAGTCTCACTCACTTTGCTCCAAAGTTAGGCCAGGCTTTGTCTCTGGATTTAGGCTACAATTACACTGAGGTGCAAATTTCATGAATACATTCATTTATGTAATCAACCGCTGCAACTGTAACATTAGTACAAGGAGAACCATTTTGAATCAATTTTAAAGTTGTAATATACTCTGTAAAATCAAATAGAAAGGTGGGATACATTGCCAGAACAATGGAGTATAAGCCAACAGAAGATACGCTGAGGCTTTATAATGCAAGATCATACTTGATGTATTCTGAACAATTTTGGTAACTATGGGGCTATTTATCACCTAATCTGCCTATTGGGAAACTGCTGGGATCAGGTGCAATGCTGGTTTTACAACCCGCCCGATTTTACTCCTCATTGAAGTCAATGCAGAGCAATGTTGGGCGAGGTGTAAAAAAATTGATACTCAAAGGATGATTAACATTTGTAATAATCCACAGGGTAAGGTAAACAAGCCAAAGGCATTAGTGGTGTTCAAAATGTAGTTCAATGTTAGACTGGGTGAGTTTAAATTCTAGTGGGATGCCTCAGAAATATATGCAAATTGGGGCCAATTTTAATGGGCTACTGACTGTCCACCATGGATGCTGACACCAGTAAAACTTGTCAGAGCAGAAGCACAGGCCAAAAAAGAAAGTACAAAGCTTATCTTTGTGGGACTAAGAGGAGCAGGAGTGCTTCTCGATCCCCACAAAGAAAGTTTGGGCCTCTGCCACCCCGGGCCCACCCTCCATCCCACCTGTGAAACCCTCCCAAACCTCTCACCGACTTATGAGTGCCGGTGGGTGGTCTCCAGACTACCCGATCTTCGAGGGGTGGTAGCCCGCCAGCTGCCTCCTTACACCCATTTTTGCCAGGCAGCTAGCTGGCAAAATGTTAATGAGGCTCGGTTGTTAAAATTGACTCCTGGGCAGGGAGTCCAGCATCTCTCGTCTTATTTCCACCCAGGAATTAAAATCTCCACTTAAATAGCAATTGACTAGACTAGCTTGTCAAATCATATTCATGAATGAATTAACTAAAATACAGAGCTTACTATTAAGGCTTCTATGAATTTAAACTAATGGAAATTCCGAATATTTGCTAGCTTGAAATCCAAGTAAAGCATGTCAAGTCACTCAATAAATTAATAGAAATAGAAAGCTCCAAGCCACAAGAGATTGGGTGGTACAGTGGTTTAGAACTGACCTTTCACTTCTGGGTTCAAATCCAGATAGATTGAAAATTTCTCTGTGTGCTAACTGAAGGGATCCTACATGTAATGCGTTTGAACAGTCTCAATCCAGTCCCAGTTGGCATGGACCCATAGCACAAAATATTCCTAATTTAGCACTAATTGGCAATCTCACTATGAGAGGCCACAAGAAGTGGTAATGTCACACTAACACAGCAAGGAGTGCTCTTGCGAGGTTGGGGCTAAAGCACACTGATGAAATAGCATGTAGGGATCTTTACTCTGCAACTAACTATGCTATACCTGACCTGGGTATGCTTAATGTTGACAATGAAGGGAAGATTTCATGAATGCGTGCTCTTGGTAGGGAGCCTTGTCCAATTGCATATTGGGAAATTTTGGGCTTACACTCTATGATTTTCTGTCCATTCAAAGTAAGAGACAAAAAATTGTGGACAGCGTGCCTGTGATTTACCAAGATGCACTCCCACTTAGTGAAGATCTGGGCTGGCAGTGTGCATTTGGAAAATCAATCCTTGAATATCTGAAATGTAAAGCATTCCATCTCCCAGCACTAACGTCCGTCACCCTGAGCAGCAAAAAATACTCCGAATTGTTTTTAAAGTCTAAAGCCATCTTCTATCTACAACCATTAGATTCAATCCTGTTAACTGAATCCTATCCATCTACTCTTGTTATCAAATATTCTTTTGTCTAGCTAACAGTTGCAGTAGAAATAACAGTGAGGCTAACAGCGCTCACCGTTATTTATGTGGAAACAGGACAGCAATTTCCGGCGACCGCACATTCGCAGTTAAACGCGGAAATCCGGAGGTTGCTGTCCAAGATGCCCTGCTCCTCCAGAATCTGCGCTATAACAATATCTCGCTGTCTGACTCATCGTTCAAATGCATTGAACAGCGTGAAGTTGTTGTACATACCTTAGAGGTAGGAACTAAGTTCACCACAAAAAGTTAGAGCTTGTCCATTCCAGTTTAAGTACCCTTTTAACGGTGTGATAAATCTTAATTACTGCCAAACAACCTCTCTGGCACTGAAAATTTATTTTTTCAAGTTTGGACTCTTATTCCTTCAGATTCTAATTATTGTTGGAGATTTTAAAACATTAAATATTTTTTTTACTTTCTCTCTGTCTCTTTTTTTTCTCTCTCTCTGAATCCAATCTTTCTTTCCCTCTCTTTATTTCACTTTCTGTACCTGATTTGACATAGAATTAAAAATTCCAACTGGCACTTCCTGGTTCAGACTCTGCGCTGCTCATTAGCAATTCTTCATTCTGATTGGTTAAGGAGATACACAGTTACTTGCCCTGTTCACACAGGTCCCTGGTACTCTGTAGAGGGTGCTGCACTTTTTGGATAGTTTTCTGACAGGAACTTCCAGTACAAAAGCCCATAAAAAGTCTATGGGCAAATGCAAGCGTAACAAATGGCTACCGCTGTTCGTTCACCGCTGACTGCAACATACGGCCTGAGTAAAATTTGTATATATGTCATATGATTCAGGGATTCTGCTATTTCAGTAATCCACTAAGGACACAAGTAATAAAAGCAGAAATACACCTTATTTCTCAAAGATAATCAAGCAAAACTACATTAAGATGACAACCTATAATTTAACGATGCGACTCACCAATACTTAAAAATTTCCAAATCTGTTAAAAAATGTAAGATAAAGTGTATGCTTGCTAGAGTTGTAAACTCTGGTTGGACCTATTCCTGGAGATTTGACCACAAGACATTTAGTCACACATGGCATTAGCTGCAGTCTACAAATGCCATTGCATTTACTTTAGAGCTTGATATCTGTGCTTTGCTGAGAATGCCAATAACTGCCATTGAAGACTATAATTTTAAATGACAGACCTGAGTATTATTGTGCTGAAATTAAAGCTCAAGGATGGCAATGCATATTCCGTTATATTGGTAACCTGAGAACCTAATATTTATCTTGCAAATTTATCATCACTAGACTTATCTTCAGAGCTGGAGACCATGTCTTCCTCATCACTTGTCTCTTCCACCAGGTACGGGTTATCCTGCTCCTGGCTCACGGGATATATAAGAAAAAATTAGGCATTGTTGTCCTTTTCTCCACCCCACCCAGCCCCCTTGTCCCTTGCTCCCCACCTGATGTCCCTCCATCCCCTACCAGTAAAATGCTCTTCACCGGCTGCGTTTGAGACCGGATTCCATGCCAGATTTTCCAGGGTGTGGGTGTTTCAGTGCATCGGGCGTACAGCATTGTATTATTGCTCCTCCCTCTATGCTTAGTATTTCAAAACATGATCCACTTTTCGTCTATGCTTTCGACCTCTAACATGATTGTCCAGTTCACTTTCCTTTGCTCACTCCTCAAAATCTGCCTTTCTAAAGTTGAATGTTTCTATTATACTTTATTAAGACAGATATTCCTGCTGGAAGAGATGTTGGGTGTATAATATGTTTGCCAAATATGGACAGACATATTATAATAGAAACCAAATGATGGGCTGATGCTATTTGATGCACTTCCTATCATTTACGCGTGGTGTGTTCCTGGTGCCCAGTACTGCTAAAGGTTGCCAGCAGGATTTAAAATTAACTGCAGCAATTGATTGTAGAGCCATCGGTTACGAATTGAAAGAAAGAAAGACTTGCATTTATATAGCGCCTTTCACGACCACCGGATGTCCCATAGCACTTTACAGCCAATGAAGTACTTTTTAAAGTGCAGTCACTGTTGTAATATAGGAATTGCGTTAGTCAAAGCAGGAAATTAAAAATGTCAAATTTTCAATTAAAATGTCTTCGTCAGCATGCAACACTGACCACATTACACTGTTCTACGACGCCACAGTAATTGTGTTCCCCTCCC
The DNA here is from genome assembly GCA_030390025.1 of Squalus acanthias. NCBI lineage: Eukaryota > Metazoa > Chordata > Chondrichthyes > Squaliformes > Squalidae > Squalus > Squalus acanthias. Next base: position 210,084,514 of record CM059425.1, read on the forward strand.
CGATATGAGTGTGCCAGCGATGCCGAAAATGATGCTGGCACTTGCCCTCAGTATGTAAATGAGCCTGACCTCAGATGGACTGCACATGGCGGGCAGCCAAAAGTCCCACCTCACCACACGTCCAGTGCTGTTAAGGCCCCAGAGGAAAATCAAGTTTCATCATTCTAACCATACATTGACAAGCCTAAACTGCTTCTCCTGAACTCCAGTGCATTGTACCGGGAGTAATCCTGAGATTACTACCCTCAAGTTCATGCAGTCCAGACCAGAACCTAAGTCCTCAGCCTTTTTTGCAAGACCTCCATCCTATTTCTTCCCATGGCATCGGTTCCCCTATGAACTATGACTTCTAGTTGGTTTCCCTACCTTTTCAGAAGTTTTTCCATCCACTACATTATGTTCCTTACTCTTGCAGCTGGGATGCAACACATCGTTTGGAGCTCCCAGACATGGCTTCAAAATAAGCAATATATCCCCTAATTGTAACCGCAACTCCACCTCTTCTATCTACATCTCTCTCTTGTACCCCTTAACCCTTTGTACCACAGTGCGGCAGCATTGTTCGATTGCCCTCCTTTTTGTGTCTGTCTTCATCATTGAAGTCCAGAACTGTATACCTAGCAGACAACTGTATACCTCTCGACTTTGCCATCTCTCGTGGCTTCTCTATTCCCATGGTCTCAATTACTGACATTGCCATTTCCAAATAATTCCTTGCAACCCTCACCACGCACACCCCCCCTACCTTCTTCAGAGGAACATAGGAGAGATGTAGATGCGGGTTCTTTCTGCATCTGTCCCTGGAAAAAACTCTCCTCTGAGTCATTTACAAACTCTCTTTGCCTTTCCAGTCACCATGATACATCTGTAGCGGTCGATTCGCTCAACCACTCCCTCACCTCCACCGTTGTCCTCGGCAAAAGCTTTACTCTCTCCCATCCTGGTTGTTCCCTATGTTATGGCTCCCATCTTTGCTCTCCCAAGTCCAAGGGGTGCAGAGCTGACCTGATCTGGTGCTCAACTGGTTTAACCATTCATCACCAGATGTGGCTGATACCACATCAAGGGCTATCGGACCTCACTCTCCTCTACCAAAACCATCCACTACTCTAATGATCATCCTGGAGACCAAAGATAATCCCCGGCTTCATTTCTCCACTACCAATCATCTCCTTAAACCCCTCTCTCCTGTCCCTTCCACCCTCACTTCCAACAACAAGTGTGAGAGCTCATGGACTTTGTTACTAAGATTGAAATCATCTATTCAGCTGTTTCTGCTGCATGCCCCCTTCCTCTTTCCCACCAAGCTAAACCTCCCTCAAGATTCTCCTCTTGCTCGAGCTCTGAACCTGCATCTCTCTCTAATTTCTCGCCTACTTCCCTCATGCCCTCACCGAGCTCATCTCATTCATGAGACACACTTCCTGCTCCCTTGACCCCATCCCACTAAACAAATGAACACCCAACTTCCCTTCCTGGCCCTCCTGCTATCTGACGTAAACTGTTCCCTATCCTAAGGTACTGTCCTCCTTCCTTTAAAAACCACTGTCATCATCCCTCACCCCAAAAAATCCATCCTTGACCCTTCTGTCCTTACAAACCACCACCCCATCTCCAATATCCTTTTTCTCTCCAAAGTGCTTGAATGTAATGTCACCTCCGAACACTATGTTCATCTCTCCTGCAACTCTCTGTTTGAATCTCTCCAATCATATTTCCGCCCCGCCACACCTCAAAAACAGCCCTCACCAAAGTCATGATTGACATCCTGTGTGACTGTGGTATATTATCCTTCCTCATCCTCCTTGACCTCTCTGCAGCCTTTGACATGGTTGACCACACCATCCTCCTCCAATGTCTCTACTCCATTGTCCAGCTCAGTGGGATTGCCCTTGCTTGATTGCACTCTTACCTATCTGATTGTAACCAAAGCATCTCCAGCAATGGCTTCTTTTAACTCCGGAGTTTCCCAAGGATTTATCTTTGGCCCCCTCCTCTTTATCACTTTCATGCTTCCCCTTAGTAATATCATCTGCAGACATGGGGTTAGCTTTCACATGTATGCTGATGACACTGACCTCTACTTCATCAACACTTCTCTTAACCCCTCCAATGGCTCTGTGTTGTCAGACTGCTGGTGTTCAAATCCCTTCATGACCTTGCACCTCCCTTTCTCTATAACCTCCTCTATCCTTGCAAACGCGTCCCCCTCCCCCCACCCACAAAGTCTCCATTCTTCTGACTCTAGCCTCTTGTGCATTCCCTCCCCCCCCCCCCCCTTTGCCACACCATTGGCACCCATGCCTTGAACCACCTATGTCCTATACTCTGGAATTCCCTCCTAAATCCTTCCATCTCTCACTCCTCCTTTAAGATCCTCTTTGAAACCCACCTCTTTGACCAAGCTTTTGATGACCCCTCCTAAAATCTTCTTTGGCTCAACATCCATTTTTTCCTTATGCCTTTGAAGTGCCTTTGACCTTTTTCTTCTACGTTAAAGGCACTATATACAGGAAACTTTCGTTTATCCGGCATCGACGGGACCGGCGTGGTGCCGGTTTATCGAAAGTACCGGATAACAGAGAGTTATATCTACCGAGGCTATTTTTAACAAAGAGACTCCAAGCAGCACAGGAGAATCTACTCCTGCTACTGCAATGTTTCGGACTTGCGACAGCGCCAGGAGGCCGAGTAGTGGCACTTTTGAAAAGTACCCCTACTGACTAAATCGGCGTTCTCGGACTCGGACTTGGGATCGGCAACATTGCCGGTTATTTGAGAGGATTTTTCGGAGCACTCGGCGTTCGCGGAGACTCGACTGCGACTCGGCAACATTGCCGGTTATTTGAGAGGAGTTTTCGGAGGATGATTTTTGCCGGTTAAGCGAGAATTCCGGATATTTGGGTGCCGGATAAACGAAAGTTTCCTGTAAATGCAAGTTGTTGTTGTTCAGACCCACATTTATTTACTGTACCTTCAAAGGCATACCAAGGAAAATCCAGGCGAAATACATACTTAAGATGAGCAAATGTAGACACAATAAACATAATCTTAAATGTCTCAGCAAGACAATCAGAAGTGAAATAAGAAAGAACAATGAGCTTCACAAAGGCTGTAGGGAGAAGGGGCCCACTGGGATGATAATGGGAAACTTCAGAAGTACGTCAAATGGGCGAGTACAGGGACTAAAGTAGAACTAGAATGAGTGTAGCTCCAGATGCTAAAGTCAACAGCAAGAAATTCTTTCAGTATCATAACAGCTGGAAGACAGTCAAGGAAGAGGTGAGAACCTTAAAAGATGCTAATGGATATGAAGCTGAGGTCAAGCAGAGAATAGTTAGAACCCTAAGCGAATACTTTCATCAAGCAGACACAAGAGAGTACTCTAGTAATATTTCCCACTGTGATGAAAGTAATCTCTGCAGACTTCTTGGCCCTGATTTTAACTGCCCCCCAGCAGATGGTAGCCGGGCCGGCGGGTGGGCAGTTAAAATGAGGCCAGTCACTTACCCCCTCTAATCCCACTGCCTTCCTGCCGTGTCCCGACCGTAACCTGCTCTTTTGAGCAGATGAGCAGCACACCCGCAGAAGGAAGCGGGGTCCAACTTTAAATATGCAGATAAGGTCCAATGATGTCATCAGGACCCAATCTGAATTCGAGTTGAAAGCCTGAACGGGAGTGCAGGCAATCCTGTTGGGAGACGGATGGTGGGCCACAGGAGGCCCAGAAGGTAAGTTTTAAGAATTATTTTACATTTCATTGTGGGCCAGGAAGGGCAGGATCTATATGTCCCTGACCTTGCCAGGTTCGTTACCCGCTACCAGCCTCCCCTACACTCTTCGTACCCCTCTGTACAAATCGAGGCCTAGGACTTTGGCATCAATAAAATGGAGGCTCCAAAGAGATTTGCAGTTCTCAAAGCAAATAAATCCCTGCGGACGGATAGCATTTATCCCAGGATATTAGAAAGATTAGGATTGAAATTGTGAAGTGGTTGTGAAGTGCTAACAATCATCGTATGAGTCAATAAATGTTGTGGAGTGACCATTAGGCTTGGAAATAAGTTGACCTTGTACCCATATACAAGAAAGGGGACAAATCTAATCCAGGCAAATCGACCCATCAGTCTAACATTAATACTTAGGAAAATAATGAAGTTAATCATCAAGTGCAAACCTGAGGAGTACCTGAATGGGACAAATCTAAAAAATAGAAGACAATATGATTTTAGAAAGGGAACATCCTGTCTACTGAACCTCTTGAACTTTTTTTAAGAAGTGACATCTCAAGTGAAAACCATATACAAATATTTCCCCCAAAATTTGATAAAGTTCCTCATGAAATGCTGCTACTGAAGCTGAAATTGTGGAATTCAAGGTTAAACCTCGGTCTGGCTAAAGAAATGGCCGAAGGGGATTTGTTAGAAGAATTATGCCAATGTTGGGGGGAGGAGTAATAAGAGAAATGCTACAGATTTCGGTGCTTGGATGCTGACTGGAAGGATCCAAGCACTGAAATCTGTAGCATTTCTCTAAGTACTCCCCCACAACATTGGCATGAGGAATTTTATCATTGGTTTTAAAGGGACAGGTCAGGTTAGCAGCTAAACATTACAATCAAGCTCTAGACTGCAAACTACCCCTAAACAATACCACGGGAGATCGATTAATACTTTATAAATTACAATGCCATATTCATGTCTGGCAATTTAGTGACACAGTTAAAGTCAATTGTTTTTTGTGTTGTATCAGTAATTGTGTGGCCTCCACAGTTTTCTCCTTCCAGTTATGGTTGCCGTATTTCTGTGGCATTTACAGGTTCTTCCATCATTCTTCAGGTATGAGGAGCTTGGAAGACAATAGAAACATCTGCAATCTAGCAGGTTTTCAAACACTTGTAACTTTCATACACCACAGAGGAAAATGTGAAAACAGAATTGAACAATATTTTAAACACTGAGCATAGAGTTCTTACCTTTTCTGTTTCACACTCAGTTCCATCTAGTGGTGGGTCTAGTTTGGTTTTACACTCTTGGTCACCATCTACTTTACACCATAGTCCGGTACATATGACATGCTACAACAAAGAGTAAAAAAAGAGCACACTGACTTATCCTGAGATAATAATTAAGTATTTAGCATTTTCAGAAAAAAATTAATTAATATAGGCCCAGATTTTGCAGTAGGAATAACGGTGAGGCTATCAGCGGTCACCCTTATTAAGGAGTAAATCGGACAGCAACTTCCGGCATCCACACATGCACAGTTAAACACAGATGGATTTTCATAGGGCCGTTGAGGCGGGATTGGAGGCGTGTGGGGGGTTAAAATTGCATAAACTGGCGGGCGGGCCCGATCCCGCCTCCATGCAATTTTGATGAAATCGTGTCTACTGGTCCCATCTCCGTCCCGCCTCCAAGAGGTGGGAGAGGCCATTAATGCCCTTAACAAGCCCTAAATTGGCTCTGTAATGCCATTTTGATCGTTTTTTGCTAGTTTAACCCTTTGCCCACGTGAAGCACGCCTGATCTGAAACACGCCAGTGAAACCTGGCGGGAGCACAAGTGGATTGCTGACTCTCAGCTGCAGCTCAACCATTAAATAGGAGATTTGATCAGCCATCATTTGCAGGTGGCAGGACTTTGTTGTCACAGGTCTGGGGGAACTTTTAGAAGGCATAACCACAGCTCTGGAAGTTTGGAGCCTGACACCCATCTCCAGTGTGACCTCCTGGGAAACCCCTCTTGCCACCCTCATTGAGCGCTTCCTCAACTGAGGCATATACCAGAGGCATGGGAGCCATTTATTTCCTTCCCTCCTAGGCATCCGATGAGGACGAACACCAGCCGCGGCACCAGCAGAACTATGAACAACAGCAGCACCAACAGCAGCAGCAACAGCAGGAGCGCCAAGCTGCTGCTCACCCGCCTGAAGCTGCACAGGCCAGAAGGTGCCAGCGCATGGAAGGCCGTCGGCGCAGGAGATACCCCCCAAACAAGGTCTACAGACACAGGGTCAGCTACCTCAACATGTCTGAGCAGCAGTGCCAAAGGCGGCTCTGACTTTCGCGAGAGGTAGTGGGTGACATCTGCGCAATGCTGCAACAAGACCTGGAGCCCAGAGGACCAGGTGGACACCCCTTACCAGTGGCAGTCAAAGTCACCACCACACTCAACTTTTTTGCCTCAGGCTCATTCCAGGGATCAGCAGCAGACATCAGCGGCATCTCCCAGGCGGCCGCACACACCTGCATCACGCAGGTAACCGATGCCCTCTTTGCCATCGCGCACAATCACATCCATTTCACCAAGGATCGAGCAAGTGTCACGGTGCGTGCGGTTGGATTAGCTAATCTGGCAGGCTTTCCAAGGGTGCAGGGCGTCGTTGACTGCACACATGTGGCCCTTAAGGCACCCCATCGCAATCCAGGTATTTTTGTCAACCGCAAGGGCTTCCACTCCCTCAACGTTCAGCTGGTGTGTGACCACAAGAAGGAAGTTCTGCATGTTTGTGCCAAGTACCCTGGCAGTTGCCATGACTCCTTCATACTGTGCCAGTCTAGTGTGCCTCCGCTATTCAGTCCGCCAGACCAACTTAACGGATAGCTACTTGGAGACAAGGGCTATCCCCTGAAGACGTGGCTAATGATGCCATTGAGGAGCCCATCCAACGCAGCTGAGGAGAGCTACAACTCCAGCCACATTTCCATCAGAGCAATAATCGAGCAAACCATCGGTATGCTGAAGATGCGCTTCAGATGCCTGGATAGATCAGGTGGAACCCTGCAATACTCAGCAGCCAGGGTCTCCAGAATCGTCGTAGTTTGCTGTGCACTTCACAACATGGCACAGCGTCGTGGCTTGCAGATGCCGGAGGACCAAGTGGCTCCTCACATAGCCTCCTCAGATGAGGAGGAGGAGGAGGTGGAGGAGGAGGAGGAGAGAGAGAACGAACAACTTGCAGAGGCCCATCAACCAGCGGCAGCATTACGCGAGACCATAGCTGCCAGGAATGCAAGGAACGCACTCATCTTGGCCAGATTTGCTTAGCCTAGACAATCAAGCACTTTTGCCTCGCAGCTTCTTACCAGAGCTACGACAATGGCCCAGACCCAGCGGATCCCTAACAATTTGACCACCATACTGACAATTGCAAGTTATCCTAAGGCCTCATTGTGGAAGTCCCATTAGCGAAATGACAGACGCCACAACTGCAGCTGTAGCCATCAGAGTTTTTATTTACACTTAACACCTGATGGCTTTTTTACATTAAATATCAAATTTCACCCAAGTGACTACCCTTGTGACTATTTGTGCAGTATCTTTCTCTTACGCGTGCTCCTACATGGTGCTTCCCCTGTGGCTTCAGCAGAGGTGGAGGCCCCCTGCTCAGTTTGTTGCTGCTCCTGTCTCAACACCTTTGGCAGGCGTCCTCTGGGGTTGCGAACCTGCGAGGGCTCGGCAACAGTCTGCTGCTCCTGCGGCTGGGCAGGGGTTGAGACGCCGATCTCAGTTGGGTGCGGACTCTGGTGGGGCTCTGACTGAGGACTTGTCAGTGGCCATGGAAGTGTGAGCACTTGGAGAGGAACCCCCAACTCCTTGTTGTCTGCCACCAACATCCCTCTCATGGGTCAGGTCCACCTCGGCGCTTGCAAGTAGATTGAGAGCACCTTGCTGCACATCAGGGGGGCCATGGGGACCCGTATCTGCACTGACAGTCCTACTAGAAGGACTTCCATGAAGGTCTGGTTTCTCTGTTCAATAGATGTCCATCGCTCCTACAGAGATGTCATTCTATTCAGAACACTCACCATGTTTTCTGCACTCTGGCGACTTATCACCTCCATGGAGGTTGCCATCCTTTCCATGGTGATGCGTTCATGCGCCAATGACTCCACAAAGGCTCTGCTCATGTTCGCTATGGACACGTCCATTCACTCCACACTCGCAGCTACCCTGGAGACAAAATCTGTCAGAGACTCCTGCATCTGTTCCTGGAGTTCCAGCACCGCTGATCTTATGGATTGCCCCAGAGGCAGAGGTTCGACATGCAGCTGAGCCAAGCTAGAAGAGTCCTGCGCCCTCCGACTAGGACTCTCCACTGCTGTCCCTGTCTCCACCATCTGCTGATGCTCACTTGTAAGCTGTGATACACCAGGTGACAACACTACTCTATGTCCCGAGGGTCCCACCGAGGTGTGAGTCTCTGCGCTGGTGCTGGGTGCGCTGAATTCTGCTGACGCTGCGCCCTCAGAGGTTGCAGCTTCCTCTGAGGAGTCTGGATGCTCAGGCTCTTCCTCCTGGCTAGTGGGGACGGGTGCTTGCGATGGTCCTGTGGGGGAGTAAAGGAAAGAGTTCGAGATGTGATGCCAAGGTTACATGCACATTGCATATTGCAGATGATCATAAATCCATCTGTTAGAGCTTCAGATTCATTATCAGCGACTCATGCAATGTCAATGAGAGAGATGGAACACTATTCTGTCACCAGCTTGCTGTGATGCACCCGTCTGTCCGTCCCCCACTTGCGTATCCTCCTCTACTCCCATGATCTCCAGGACCGCATCCTCCCAGGGGGTGAGCTGGGCTAATGAAGGTGGCCCTCCTCCTGTCCTGGCTCTTTCCCTTTTAATGTGAGCTCTCTTTTCCTGCAATGAGGGAGACAAGTGGAGTTTGAGTGAGATTAAAGGAGTGAGTGTAGAGAGTCCATAGCATAGATGCTTAGGAGACAAAGATGGAGTGAGGTGGCGAGACCAAGGGCCCTCCCTGTGTGTTCTAAGTTGTTTTCATAGCATGACAGTGATAGGGAGTGTGAGGGCTGCATAGTCGAATAGTAAGGTAAATGTGATCATAGAGGGAGAGGGAATGGGTAAGGGTGCATGGATGTCAGTGTCAAGTGGGATATGGAGGAAGAGGTTGCTAAAGCTGAGTGCTGGTGAGGAGAGGCAATGGGGATCAGATTGAGGGTGAAGGGAAAGTCATACTCACTTTTGCAGCGTGTAGAAGGTCATGAAACCTCTTCCTGCACTGGAGCCAGGTTCTGCAGGTGATGGATAAGGAGTTGACTTCCTGGGCGACCTGGACCCACACAGCCTTGGTCTGCTGGGGAGGCTTCTTCCTCCCTGAGGAGGGGAAGAGCACCTCTCTGTTGGCTCTTGCTCCCTCCACCAAAGCTTGCAGGGCAACGTCATCGAACCTGGGAGCAGACCTGAGTCGTTGGCTGGCCATTCCTCCTGCAGTTGCCTCTAGGATACAGGTCCAAAAGCTTGGCAGCCTGCAGAAGAAGCAAGGCTTGTTGCAGACCTTAAATGCAGCAGCAATGATAACGTCATCGGAGGCGACTTTCAGACTGGAATAACTCATTGGCCATGGGTTCCCACACGTTGGAACTCAATTGGTCAATTAAGTTAAAATCGCATCATTCATCCACATCGATCTAGATTCGGGTGGGCAACACGAAAAGCGGGTAACACGACCCCAACCCGCCACAGTATCAAAATCCAGCCCAGAAATCCGGAAGTTGCTGTCTGAGTTGCCCTGCTCCTCCATAAGCTGCACTACACCATTCGATTCAGCATTCAAATACATGAAGGGCGTGAAGTTGCGGTACTTCCCCACTAGTTGTCACTAAACATGCCTGAAAAGGTTAGGGCTGGTGCATTCAGGTGAATTTTTAACGGCGTGATAAGTCATAATTACTACCAAACAACCTCTCTGGCACTGAAAATTTAATTTCACAAGTGTGGAGTCTCATTCCTTCAGAATTTTATTATTGTAGAAGGTTTTTAAAAAAATTAAAATTAAAATAATTTTTAAAAACTTTTTCTGTGTCTTTTATCTCACCCGAACTCCAACCCACCTGGTTTTGGGGGTTAAAATTACCCCCTGTGTGTCTCAGTGAGGATTCTTCAATTTCATTGGTTGAAGAGACACACAGTTGCTTGACCTACTCATACACACCCCAGATCCACTGTAGAGGGCACCGCACTGAAAAGGATCTCTAGTAACCGTAAGATGCCGCTCAAAAGCCCACGAAGGGTCTGTGGGCAGCTGTAAGCTTAATGAATGGCGAGTACTGTTCTTTTGCCGCTGACTGCAGACTCAGGTTCATAATAAAATTGCAACTCTTACTCACTGCTAAATATTGGGGGTGAATTTCTTCAACAACAACTTGCATTTATATAGCGTCACACCTCCCAAGTCTCGGGGCATCTCCTGGTCTGCCTTCGTAATGCCAGCAGAGGTTTGGTGGAAACCCCATTTACGCACGCGAACAGGGTTTCCACTGAATTTCTACCAAAGTTACGGCAGCGGAGCGGGAGAAGGATCAAGTTCAAATTCACCCGTATCGAATGACTTTAGTTTTTCTTTAATTTACCATTGTAAGTTTGTTTCTATTGAATGTTTAATTGTAAACTTGTACTGAGGGGGTTTAGTTTGCTCTGGTTTAGTTTGCTCTGTGTTTTTGTAGCTAGCACATGGGGCATTTGAGTTTTAGGCGGTCATATTTTTTATGATTTGGTCATAATTGAGTGAGAGCTAACTTTGCCTATGCTCCTAAACTTTGCTGTTGGGCATAAATATTTTGAATACATGTTGATGCACAGACTGTATTTCATAGTAATTAATGTGGAACATGCAAATTTACTCAGGATTTATTTTATTCCCTCTCACATTGTGTTAATTTCTCCCATTTAAAGTTGGTGTTAAAGCACCAGAGAGAGTAAACAAAGTTCCAGTGAGTAGATCTGGAGATATTAGTCAAAAGAAGGAGCCTTTTGGTGAACACTAAATCACAAATGTCACACCAAAGCTGTTTATTCAAGATACAAGCAGAAAAGTCTTGGCATGCTGGAAACTGCAGGAACGCATGCAATTTGACAGAAATGTGTAGAACCTGCACATCAACCTGCATGTCAGTAAGTGATTACCGATTATGCAACTAGATTGGTTTACAATGACTTGTGGTGTGTAGCCCTTGGAAGATGTGTGTGACAAGGCTCTCAACTGTACATTGTATCTTGATGGGGTATTCAACATAAGTATGAGTAAGCATGAGCTGCAATGAAAGAGCTGTGAGCTTTTGTTAGGACTTGGCATGGGCAAACAGTAGATGTGGAACAGGTTAACAGACAATACTTTGCAACATGAAATCTAGAGCCACCTGCAATATATATGGTACTGTCAGGCAATCTTATCTGACACATTTTGTTTAAGTGTGCCATCTTGTTATGCACCTGATCTCAGGTCCTGCAGGCAGTGTTCACAACGTTGAGCCTGGTTACCACCTGCTGGTAGGAATGGTGCAATGTTGCCCGCTGGGGAGGATGCCTGGAAGTGTCAAACATGGCAATCCTCTTCACACCCATTCCCTGCAGCACCAAATCCATTTTTCCAGCCAGCAAACAGGATGTTGGGTGCTGTACCACTCTGTTACTTGTCCAGAGAATCCTTTTTGTGCCTTTCTTCTATTTGTCTCTGCAACTGTGAGCAGGAAAAGCCAACTACACTGGGATTCAGATGGGTGGCTAAGTTAGAGGCAATGTCATTTGGCTGGGCTGGTAAAAGCAGCACCGATTGCTACTGTACCCAGAGCATGGTGACAAGGAATGCTAGAGATGCTGTTGTATGCTGGGATGGAGTCTGAGAGTGTCCTAGTTTATGACCTTGTGTGGGGTTGCAGTCTATTACGGAGGGAGTCAGTAGTGCTGGCATCCTCAAGCTCAGCCTTTGTAAACCTGGGGGAATCAACTGCTCCAAAGAAAGCTATCGTCCTTTCTGCTCCCAGTCCCAGCACGGAGCCATAGACAAATGAAGTGAGGGAAGCACTATGATTGAAAAGCCCCCGCCTCTGAAAACACGACTGACGGACATAGCTGATTTGCCAGTGGGGTAATTGGAATTTAAAAAAAACTGACAGACATTGCTGCTATTCTTCTCAACAGATAAGCACTGGATTAACGTGTCTCCCACTCCCAGAAGATCTCCTTCTTCAATATCCACTCCCTCCAACACCAGTGCATTATAGCTGCAGTGTGTATGATTTACAGGATGCACTGTGGCAACTGACTAAGGTTACTTCGACAGCACCTCTCTCCCCTGTGACCTTTACCACTGAGAAGGACAAGAGCAGCAATCTTGCAGGAATACCATCAGCTCAAAGATCCTCTCCCAAGTCACACACCATCTAGACTTGGACATATATCGCTGTTTCTTCATCGTTGCTGGGTTCAATATCCTGGAATTCTCTCCCTAACACCATTGTAGGAGCACCATCACCACAAGGATTGAAATAATTCGAAGACAACGCCCATCATCACTTTCTCAGTGCATCTAGGCATGGGCATATAAATACAGCCTTGCCAGCGTCACCCACATCCTGAGAACAAATAAAACTTAGGACTTGTAGTATGGGGGTGCATTGAAGGAGGATTTCTGGGAGTGGAAGGTGCATGTCAACCCAGTGCATTCCTGTTGAAAAGGATGTGCTGATAGAATGAGATGAAGTAGGGTGGGAGGAGGCTCGTGTGGCGGGAGCCGGGGAGAGAGACCAGTTGGACCGAATGGCCTGTTTCTGTGCTGTAAATTCAATGTAAAAAAGGCAGCAGCATTGTCTGTGATTAATAAAAATATCCACATGCCTCCACAAGCAGATCAATTGTTTCTATTGGTGTAAGTATCAAAAGGTAGAGCCCCACGGGCCAGTTACTAATGGGCAGTCCGATGAACTTGGCCCACAGACTGAGGCTGGACACTCCATGCTACAGTAGGAAGTCTAGTTCCCTGCAGCAAAAGTATGAAGAGTGACTTTGGTCATAGTACCAAATGAAAAAAGAGGGGGTGAGCTATAAGAACTTGAATCTAAGAATTGTTTTTGCTGAGAAATGTCGGTGAAGGACCAGAACATTACCATAGTGAGAAAAAACAGAAAATGCTTGAAATACTCAGCAGATCAGGCAGCATCTGAGGAGAGAGAAACAGTGTTAATGTTTCAGCTTGATGATCTTTCATCAGAACTGGAAAATGTAAGAGGTTTTAAGCAAGTACAGGGGCAGGGAAAGTGGGGGTGTGGGGGGAGAGGGGAGGTGGGAGAACAAAAGGGAAGGTCTGTGATAGGGTGGAAGGGTCACCCCTAATACTGCCTCGCCTTCCCACAGCACCTTTCCGTGCAAGTGCAGCAGATGCAACACCTGCCCTTTCATCTCCTCCCTTCTCACCGTTCAGGGCCCCAAACACTCCTTCCAGGTGTAACAGTGATTTACTTGTACTTCTTTCAATTTAATATACTCACGATGCGGTCTCCTCTACACTGGGAAGACCACATGCTTTGCTGAACACCTCCGTTCAGTCCGCAAGTGTGACCCTGAGCTTCTGGTCGCTTGCCATTTTAATTCTCCATCCCACTCTTACTCTGACCTCGGCCTCCTGCACTGCTCCAATGAAGCTCAACGGAAGCTCGAGGAACAGCACCTCATCTTCGATTAGGCACTTTACAGCCTTCCGGACTCAACATCGAGTTCAACAATTTCAGATCATAACCACTACTCCCATTTTTCAGATAGCAGCTGTTGGTAGTGATTCTGCTATTCCCATTTACACCTCCTCTAGACCCATTTTTTTTCTTAACTTGTCCCATTATCACCCCCTTTTGCCTTGCACCATCATCACTTTTGTCATTTAATCACTCCTGCCTTTCACCCTATCATAGACCTTCCATTTTGTTCTTTCCTCCCCTCCCCCCTTTTCTTGCCTCTGTACTTGCTTAAAACCTGTTACATCGACCTGAAACGTTAACTCTGTTTCTCTCTCCACAGATGTTGCCTGACCTGCTGAGTATTCCCAGCATTTTCTGTTTTTATTTCAGATTTCCAGCATCCACAGTATTTTGCTACCATATTGAACAATGTAGGAGAGAAGATGAGGTAAATCAAGATTAGCGGTTGAGTAATGCTAAGCTTGGGCTTTAAAAGCACATAGTATGAAAGGGTGGTGGTGAGGAAAAGAAAATCCGATAATGTTTAAGATATAAGGAGACCAATAAGGGAAAAAATAGTAAAGTAGGGCCTAACAACCACCTCAAAACAATAGAACATTATTGCAGGACAAAACGGTATCTACATGAGATGGGGGTGGCACTACCCCAAGTAATCCAGTAAGGTTATGAGAGTGGTTACAAGTATTTAGTAAACAATAAAAAGCCAACACAATTGTTCATGAATTTTTGATGCATGTAGATGGATTAAACATTTCCAAATGCATAACCTTGGATCAGCACATCACGGAACATCAAGTAACCAAACACCAAACTGTGTGCCTGGTCAATGAATCAAACTACTTCCTTTTTGCTTTTTTAGAGCTAGAGATTTATTTCTGTAATACACATTAAACTCTGTTCTTTAGCTGCTCTTTGTACTGTTTTCAAAGTGGTTAAAGATTGGAGGCAAGAACCCAGTGGAAGAGAACTTACAAACTAGCAACAAGTCACCGTTCCTCCCTGAACTCCATCTCTGGACAAAGTATCATTACCGATGATAGCCTGAAATAAAACCAATAAAATCTCTAACTTTATTGGCCTTCGGTAGCTTAGCTTTCATAGAAAAATCTGTAAATGTTCCTGAATATTTCTGGGGGGGTTAAATAAATCAAAAGTAGAGACTGATATACAGTATAACCAAATCAATGATGATAACTGTTTAATTTGTGTAAAAAACATGAACAATATGCATTAATATATAAAATGTCTTTAATTTTTTGGGATATCCTAAAATATCTTTTAAAGTTTTATTTTTCTCAAGATCACAATCTTTGAAATATTATAGTGTGATGGTTCGTTTTTGTGATAATATTGGTTTACAAAATGACAAGCCAAAAACCTGCAGATTGACATCATGCTTTGCAATTTCTTAAATCTCTGGGATTTGTTTATAATCCTGGTGACATAAAAAAGGATATTGTGGCAAAGAAAAGCAAAGCTGTTTTTTAAATCTATGTTTTACTTTAAATACCATAGCATTGAACATAAAATGTAAAACCAGATAAAAGGATGAAAAATAAATAAATTATGCACAAAATGATCGACTCTCAAATGGTCTTTCCATACTTCAGGCTCTGTAACTGATGTTATATTTGTTTGATAATTTCATCAGTGATTTCAATTGATTTTAAGATAACAGCAGTCAGGAAGCTATTAAGCACACACTAGCCCACTGAGAATTAATGTAATATTGTATATTAAACGTTCTTACAGAGGACAAGCAGTCCATATTAAATGTCAAACAACTTTCCAGACCTATTAATTATTGACACAGTTAATATGACAACAAGGGGAGAATCTGCATCCCTATGGACAAATTCCTCAAAATCAAGACAAAGCACGGATATTTCTACCAGTGGAGCCAACTAACATGTGGGCTGTCGAGAATTTATTCTATTTCTTGTGGTGGATGGAACTGACTTTTATTTATAAGAGTGTAAAGACAAATCAGACACCGATAAAGATGAGGGCCCGGAAAATCTGTAGTCCTTCTGCGGAAATCTGCTGAAATGGTCGGAAACTAGGCCAGGATCCAATTATGCCAGGTTCCCATTATGCCAGGTTCCCAACCTAGCAACAAGTTTCTGGAATGGTATTGTGGCGTGGAGCCTCCATCTGCCGCTAACCAGGCCATCTGTGTGAGGGCATGGGGACTCCTAACACTGGAGTTCCTGTGCCCCCAGCCTTCTTAGGGACCCATGTATCCTTGGAAGTGGCATGCCTGGTGAAAGTAGAGGTAGCAGCGGCCGCCATGGCATGTGTGGAACCCACCTTGGGCACAGACCAGGATCATGCCTCCAAAAATCTGATCTGCCAGTTTTTTTTTGACAAGTTTTAAAGAGACTCCCTTTTTAGGGGGACTGTTGGTGAGACTTAAAATGACTTCTGATGTGGGAACCAATACTTCCCTCCCAATGTCAGACTAAAATTTCCAGCCCCAAATACGCCTTAAGCCTGCCATATGCGTGAAAGTCACAGGAGCTCTTCCTTTGGTGGGGTGCAGGGCGGGCAAATTTCGGTACTTGTGTCAAGATGCACCATTCCATGGCTTTTCGTGGTCAATGATTCACTTGCCTTTCCTGTTTCAGGGACTGATCAATATATTTTCAGCAATATTCTGTTTTTTTTTATCGCTAACACGACTGTATTATCATTGTGTACTATCAGTATACAAACATGTCCAATATTTCTATTCAAGAAAGGAAAGGAAAGGACTTGCATTTATATAGCGCCTTTCATGACCTCAGGACGTCCCAAAGCACTTTACAGCAAATTAAGTACTTTTGAAGTGAAGTCACTGTTGTAATGTAGGATAATGCGGCAGCCAATTAGCGCACAGCAATGAGTTAAATGAGCAGTTAATCTGTTTTTG
The DNA here is from genome assembly GCA_030390025.1 of Squalus acanthias. Classification (NCBI taxonomy): domain Eukaryota; kingdom Metazoa; phylum Chordata; class Chondrichthyes; order Squaliformes; family Squalidae; genus Squalus; species Squalus acanthias. The sequence goes on from CM059425.1 coordinate 210,100,919, forward strand.
ATGTTGGTTGAGGAATAAATATTGGCCCAGAAACCTGGAGAGCTCCCCTGCTCTTTGAATAGTGCCATTCGGTTTAACGTCTCATCTGAAAGAAGGTAACTCCGACAATGCAGCACTCTCTCACAACATTATTTTTTATTAAATCATGACAAGAGGGCAAGTGGACTACTTCAAACTAGTAAAAGGTAAATTTAGGACGGTGGGCAGTAAGTTCTTCTTCAAACAAGATTATCCGTCTGACCCGCCGCGGGATTATCCGTCTGCCCCACCGCTGATCCAATGAATTTTCATGGGGTCAAACTAATTTGAATCATTTTGGTGGTCTATCAGTGATGTTTCCACCTGTGCTGGATTATTCCAACACAGCAATGCAGAACAATGAACCCTTGCTCCCTCCAGTGATTAAACTTCCTGCTACGGCTGTTGCAATTTTTTGTCATGTTCTGTCTGGCCCAGCAAAACTAGCATCTAGCATTGCTAAGTTGGTAATGCCACTCTGTCAATATAATCATATTTGGATATACCTGCTGGTATGTGGGCAATAGTTTCTACAGACTGATGCCAGTTCTAGTGGAAAATTACAGAAGTGACCTGAATCAGCTGGGTGGTGGCATAAAGGCTCTCCAACTGAATTTGCTCCTCTGCCCACCAGAAGACCACCGGAGATTGGGTAGTAATTCAACAAAAACAACTTGCGTTTATAAAACACCTTTAATGGAAAAAATGCTTCACAGATAGGCATATCAAAAATGGATGCCAAGTCAGAAAGGGGACATTTTTGGACCAAAAGCTTGATTGTAGAGGTAGGTTTTGAGAAGGTTTTTAAAGAAGAGTGAAGTGGAGAGGTTTAAAGAGCAAATTCTAGAGAGTAGGACCCAGGCAGCGGAAGGCTCTGCCACTGGTGTTAGAACATAAAAATTAAGAAATAAGAGCAGGAGTAGGCCATACGACCCCTCGAGCCTGCTCCACCATTCAATAAGATCATGGCTGATCATCGACCTCAACTCCACTTTCCCGCCCGATCTAGATATCCCAGAAAGAAAGACTAGCATTTATATAGCGCCTTTCACGACCACCGGACGTCTCAAATCGCTTTACAGTCAATGAAGTACTTTTGAAGTGTAGTCACTGTTGTAATGTGGGAAACACGGCAGCCAATTTGCGCACAGCAAGATCCCACAAACAGCAAAGTGATAATGACCAGATAATCTGTTTTTGTTATGTTGGTTGAGGGAGAAATATTGGCCAGGACACAGGGGATAACTCCCCTACTCTTCTTCCAAATAGTGCCATGGAATCTTTTACGTCCACATGAGAAAGCAGATAGGGCCTCGGTTTAATGTCTCATCCGAAAGACGGTGTTGGGGGTATGAGCTGCACTAAAGGCCAAAGTCAGAGGAATGGGGAGGGGATATAGGGCTGCCATGGGTTACAGAGATAATGTGGGCCAAGGCCAAGGAGAGATTTAAAAATGCCGATGAGGATTTTAAACTTAAAGCATTAGGAGATGGGAACCAATGTAACTTAGCAAGGACAAAGGTCATAGACAAATGGCACATGGTGAAGGACAGGATATGTGAGGCAAAATTTCAGATAAGTTGGAGTTTATCAAGGATGTATAATGGGAGACGAGTGAGAACAGTGTTGGAGTAGTTGAGTTTGGGGTGACAAAGGATAGAAGCATAGAAGATAGGAGCAGGAGTAGGCCATTCGGCCCCTCGAGCCTGCTCCGCCATTTAATGAGATCATGGCTGATCATCCAAATTCAGTACCCTGTCCCTGCTTTCTCCCCATATCCCTTGATCCCTTTAGCCTTCAAGGATAGACTTCAAGAAGACATAGATAGGCTGGTGAAATGGGCGGACACGTGGCAGTTGAAATTTAACGCAGAAAACTGCGAAGTGATACATTTTGGTAGGAAGAATGAGGAGAGGCAATATAAACTAAAGAGTACAATTCTAAAGGGGGTGCATGAACAGAGAGACCTGGGGGTATGTGTGCACAAATCATTGAAGGTGGCAGGGCAGGTTGAGAAAGCAGTTAAAAAAGCATACAGAATACTGGGTTTCATAAATAGAGGCATAGAGTACAAAAGCAAGGAAGTTATGATGAACCTTTATAAAACACTGGTTCGGCCTCAATTGTGTCCAATTCTGGGCACCGCACTTTAGGAAGGATGTGAAGGTCTTAGAGAGGGTGCAGAAAAGATTTACGAGAATGATTCCAGGGATGAGGGACTTCAGTTACATGGATAGACTAGAGAAGCTGGGGTTGTTCTCCTCAGAGCAGAGAAGGTTGAGAGGAGCTTTGATAGAGATATTCAAAATCATGAGGGGTCGAGACAGAGTAGATAGAGAGAAACTGTTCCCATTGGCGGATGGGTCGAGAACCAGAGGACACAAATTTAAGGTGATTGGCAAAAGAACCAAAGGCGACATGAAGAAAAACTTTTTTACGCAGCGAGTGGTTAGGATCTAGAATACACTGCCAGAACGGGTGGTGGAGGCAGATTCAATCGTGGCTTTCAAAAGGGAATTGGATAAGTATCTGAAGGAAAACATTTGCAGGGCTGTGGGGAAAGGGCGGGGGAGTGGGCCTAGCTGAAGTGCTCTTGCAGAGAGCCGGCATGGGTTCGACGGGCCGAATGGCCTCCTTCTGTGCTGTAACCATTCTATGATTCCCTGGGGGAAAAATTCGTTCCCTTAATGCCTCCCGTTAGCGCCAGCAGATGGTGGTCAGTGAGCGTAGCAGTTTGACGCTCACTGACTGCCCGATCTGCTAAAATGATTGTCGCCACCTGCCTTAGCGCCTGGAGTAAACACTGACAAGGAGAGCTGGCGTGAAGCACCAGGAATCTGGTTCCAGGGATGTTATTTAAAGGGATCATCAGTAATGACTCGCAGTTGTCAGGTTAGTGCAGTTCCAGTGGTTTCTTGTCAGTTTCACATACTCCAACAGTTTCATTCAGTAATTTAAAGGTTCTTTTGTATCAGGAGTGTTGCGGCAACTAAAAGGTAGCTACATTTATTCTTCAAAGAATCAAACTGCTACAGTTGGTAACATTAATGGGGGCTGTACTTGCAGTCGATCTCGCCCTCCAGGATCTACGGTGGAGGAAGCGGAGGCAATGAGAAAGACTGAAACATGTGCCCAGAGGGAGGGGGAGGGCCATCAGGGCTCTCAACTGGAGGCCTTACCCTCTGAGGGTATTCCGAGAGCACTTCTCCTACCTCCAATTAAGTGAGGAGCAGTGCATTAGGAGGCTCCGCTTCACCAAGGAGGTGATCACAGAACTCTGCCACCTCCTGCAACCAGACCTCCAGCCTCAGACCAGGGTGACCACGGCTCTCCCAGTGGCAGTCAAGGTCACCGTCGCCCTCAATTTCTTCACCAGCGGATCCTTCCAGTCTGCAACAGGATACACAGCTAACATCTCGCAGTTCGCCGTTCATCGCTGTATTCAGGAGGTCACAGAGGCTCTCTACAGTCGGAGAAGGGACTACATTTCCTTCCCCATCACCAGAGAGAAGCAGGATGAGCGTGCATGTGGCTTCGCCAGGATAGCGGGATTCCCCATGGTGCAGGCGCCATTGACTGCACCCACGTGGCTTTGTGAGCACCAAATAACAATTCTGAGATCTTCTGTAATTGCAAAGGCTACCACTCACTTAATGCAGTTGGTGTGCGACCACAGACAGTGAATCCTCAATGTCAATGCCCGCTATCCTGGCAGCAGCCATGATGCCTTCCTCCTGCGCCAGGCCGGAGTGCCAGCACTCTTCCAGCCACCACGTCAAGCTCGTGGCTGGCTGGTCAGAGACAAGGGCTATCTGCTCTCCACCTGGCTCATGACTCCCCTCCGCAACCCCAACAGTACTGCCCAGCACTCATATAACGAGAGCCATGCTGCCATCAGGAACATCATCGAGCAAACCATCGGCCTGCTGAAGCAACAGTTCCGCTGCCTTGACCATTCGGGAGGCTCCAGTACTCAGCTCAGCGGGTGTCCCATTTCGTGGTGGTCTGCTGCATGCTCCACAACTTGGCCATCATGAGGGCCCAGCCCTTGCCACCAGGGATTGTGGGACCCCCTCAGGAGGAGGAAGAGGAAGACGAGAAGGATGAGGAGGAGGAGGAGGATCAGCAGCGAGGGAGGAGGCAGCCACTCAATCGGCCTTCCGGGAGGGCGGTCCGTGATCGCCTCATCAGACTGCGGTTCGAATGAATGAAACCCCAGATCCCTGTTGCTCACCACATTCGCATCATTCCATCCCTGTCGCAGGCCATATCACAGCACAAAGCTGAAATGAGACACACCACAAAAGAATCTAAACTGAATAAATAAATTTATCGAAAATCAGTGAACACATATTTACACCAAAAATATTAACCATTCAACCTTGTGCAATCCCTTAGTGCCTCTCGTTACTTTGCCTTTGCCTACTCTAGTGCTCCTACGAAGTGTTGGCCCAATGGTTGCAGCAGGGCTGGTGGAAGGCTGCTGAGTGTCCGTGCGGGAGACTTCAGATGGCCATGCAAGACGCCCTCAACTAGTTCTGACCTGGAAGGCCTGGCTGTAGATTGCACCACCTCAGCATGGGCGGCAGCAGTCTGGGCTGGCTAGATGATAGGCAGTGACAAGGGCAATGGTGGAGTGGCAGAGGTGGGAGCAGGAATGCTGTCATCCTGAGAGAGAACAGCAGGTTCCTGCTCCACTGACCCACTGCCACTTCCCTGGGGCAGCACCTCAGCACCCCTAGCAATCTGTTGCAGTACAGATTGCTGGCCTGCTGTGACACCGTGAAAGCCCCGGTCGATGATGGTAGACCAGCCTTGATGGCAGCAGTCAGAGCTTGTGTGGCATCAAGCTGAGACTGCATGAGAGCAGTCTCAGATTGGATGCCACCAAGCATAGACTGCATTACAGCACTAAGATGTTGCGTCGCTTCCGCCTGTGCTGCAATGGAAGCTGCCAGATCGCCCATCACACGCGGCATCAGGTCTGGGTCACCACGGTCTCTCTGGGAGCCTACCATCCTTTGCAGACTGGAAATGATGGGCTCCATGGTGTGCACAGAGCCTTGTGCAATGTTGGAGGTGGACTCCTCCACGCTCCTTACCATTGCCGACAGGCTCTCAAGCACCCTTGCCATTGCACCTATCATCTCCGTGTGCATGCTCATCACCCTTATTCTAAACGCCTCCCCATCAAGGTCCTCATCTGAGTCCTGTGCAGCAGCACCCGTGCACGAGCTTGCCCTCCGGGGAGCTGGCTCCTGAGCTACCCTTTCCCCCTGGCCTTGCTGCAGCCCACTCGTCCCCAGTGCCTCACCCTCTGCAGATCCCTCTACTATATGAGCCTCTAAAGAACGCGTAGTGTCAGTATATGAGCTGGTGTCTGTGAGTGAGACATGCAGTGACGCGGTGTGTTCTTGCTCCTCCTCTTCTCCCGCCTCGCTCTCTACGGTGCCCTCAGGGACAGGCTGCTCGGTGTTTGCTGATTATCTGAAAGCATAAAGGCACAAGATTCGGGTTAAGGTGAGGGGAGGGGGGCAGAAAGGGAGAAATGCATGCATACAGCATGATTAGCTGGAAAGTGCAAAACGCTGGTGGAGTGAAGGGGAAGTTGGATGTGAGAAGAAGGAGTAGGGATGAACATACCGTTGTTGTCCCCAAGGGAGGTCAATGTCACCAGTGGCCACGGCGTCCACTACCTGGTGCCCAATAATCTGCAGCACTCGATTCTCCAGCGCAGGCAGTGGTTGGGTGTTGGCTTGTTCCCCGCCTGTGAGCTCCTGCTTCCTCCTGTTGTGAGTCACCTTGGCCTGCAAGAGAAAGGAAAGTGTGTGAGTGAGTGTGGAGCAATGTGTTTGGGTGATGTGCCTGCCATAGTTGAATAGCTGTCATTGTGTGCAAGGTGTGAGATGTGGGTGTGAGTGTTAGTAGGTAGAGATTGTTGATAGGTAGAGATTGTTGGTGGGTGAGTGCTGGGGGTGTGGTGCTTTGGGCAGTGTGTGAAGGTTGTGGCTCAGATGGTGGTATGTAGCATTTGTTGAAGCATTCACTCACCCTGACCACCCGAGTGAGGTCGTAAAATTTCTTCTTGCACTGTGTTGGTCCTGGGGACCACAGTGCTGCCCGAGATGTGCTGCGCTAACTCCCTCCACATGGTGCAGAAGACTTGTGGCAAGGGCCTCCTGCCACTTGCCGGGTAGCGCACCACCCTCCGTCTCTTCACAGCGAAAACCAATGTTTCCAATGCTTCATCGCAGAATCTGCGGGCTCTCTCCCTGGGGTATAGATCTGCCATGAGTACACCTGATTCAGTCCTTCGGCTCCTTCTCCTTGTCCTGCAATGCTGAGAATGAGGTGCCGCAGCATCAATGAACCTCCCCTTTAAGTAGTGAAAAAAGCCTGTGGCAATCATGACTCGCGATTAGACTGCACCTGATATTGGTCTACCCTTTGAGTGTAACGCCAATGAGCGTGGGCTTTAAGACTTGAATTAGGACTCCAATCATTTTTTTGAGCCGTGAGTACAAATTTTGCGTGCAGTCTAAAGCATTAGCGCCTGGGGCTAATTCTCCAACTTTTCTACTGACACCGCCGATTCCTTGGCTATAATGAATTTCTAGCCCTATGATTCTATATAAGGGGTTCAGCAGCAAAGGGACTGGGTGAAGGTGGGCAATGCTGCAGAAATGGAAGTAAGTGGTCTTTCTGAAGGGAACAGACGGGATTTGAAACTCAGCTCACAATCAAAGAGGTCGGCAAGGTTATAAACAGTCTTACATAATCCTACCTAGTATTTACAGCACAGAAAAAGGCCATTTGGCCCAACAGGTCCATGCTAGTGTTTATGCTCCACACAAGCCTCCTCCCACTCTACTCTATCTAATCCCGTAAACATATCCTTCTACTCCTTTCTCTCTCATGTGTTTATCTAGCTTCCCCTTAAATGCATCTATGCTAGTCGCTTCAACTACTTCTTGTGGTAGCTAGTTCCACATTCTAAACACTCTCTGGTTAAAGAAATTTCTCCTGAATTCACTATTGGATTTATTTATGGCCCCTAGATTTGGTCTCCCCACAAGTGGAAACAACCTCTTTACTTCTACCCTTTCAAACTCTTTCATAATCTGAAAGACCTCTATCAGGTCACCCCTCAGTCTTCCCTTTTCTAGAGAATAGTGCCCCAGCATAGAAGAAGCAGAAGATCAAGATGCAGAAGAGGAAGAAGCAGAAGAGGAGAAAGCAGAAGGAAGGATGCAACCCAGACAGCACCTTTCTGGCCAGATATTCGGGATGGAATGATCCGCCTGCGGTTCCAGTGACAACAACACCAATTCCCCTTTCAACATTTATCCCACACCTTACCTTCCCTCTGTTACTGACCATCACAGTGTCCTCTTGGCCACGATGCTGAAATTAAAGCCGCCATAAAACAAACTTTCCAATCCAACTTTATACATCTATCCATCCAATATGACATCAAGAAGTCAACTAATCAACCATGGCTAACAAAAGAAATTAAGGATAGTATTAGATCCAAAGAGGAGTCATATAAAGTTGCCAGAAAAGTAGCAAGCCTGAGGATTAGGAGCAGTTTAGAATTCAGCAAAAAAGGACCAAAAGATTGATTTAAGAGGGGAAAAATAGAGTATGAGAGTAAACTTGCAAGGTACATAAAAGCGGATTGTAAAAGCTTCTACAAGTATGTAAAAAGAAAAAGATTAGTGAAGACAAATGTAGGTCCCTTACAGTCAGAAATGGGAGAATTTATAATGGGGAACAAGGAAATGGCAGGGTCCTGTCTTCACAGAAGAGGACACAAACAACTTCCCAGAAATGCTGGGGAACCAAGGGTCTAGTGAGAAGGAGGAATTAAAGGAAATTAGTATTAGTAAAAAAATAGTGCTGGAGAAATTAATGGGACTGAAAGCCGATAAATCCCCAGGGCCTGATAATCTGCACTAAAAGAGGTAGCCATGGAAATAATGGATGCATTGGTTGTCATCTTCCAAACTTCTATAGATTATGGAACAGTTCCTGCAGATTGGAGGGTGGCAAATGTAACCCCACTATTTAAAAAAGAGGGAGAGAGAAAACAGGAAACTAGAGACCGGTTAGCCTAACATCAGTAGTAGGGAAAATGCTAGAGTCTATTATAAAGGGTGTGATAACAGGATACTTAGAAAATATCAGCGGGATTAGACAAAGTCAACATGGATTTATGAAAGGGAAATCGTGTTTGACAAACGTGCTGGAGTTTTTTGAGGATGTAACTTGTAGAATAGATAAGGGAGAACCAGTGGATGTAGTGTATTTGGATTTTCAGAAGGCCTTTGATAAAGTCCCACATAAGAGGTTAGTGTGCAAATTTAAAGCACATGGGATTGGGGGTAATATACTGGCATCAATTGAAAATTGGTTAACAGACAGGAAACAGAGAGTAGGAATAAATGGGTCTTTTTCGGGGTGGCAGGCGGTGACTAGTGGGGTGCCGCAAGGATCAGTGCTTGGGCCCCAGCTATTCACAATATATATCAATGATTTGGGTGAGGGAACCAAATGTAATATTTCCAAGTTTGCTGACGACACAAAACTAGGTGGGATTGTGAGTTGTGAGGAGAATGCAAAGAGGTTTCAAGGCGATTTAGACAAGTTGAGTGAGTGGGCAAATACATGGCAGATGCAGTATAACGTGAATAAATGTGAAGTTATCCACTTCGATAGGAAAAACAGAAAGGCAGAGTATTATTTAAATGGTGATAGATTGGGAAATGTTGATGTACAAAGGGACCTGGGTGTCCTTGTACACCAGTCACTGGAAGCAAACATGCAGGTGCAGCAAGCAGTTAGGAAGGCAAATGGTATGTTGGCCTTCATTGCAAGACGATTTGAGTACAGGAGCAAGGATGTCTTACTACAGTTATACAGGGCCTTGGTGAGACCACACCTGGAGTACTGTGTGCAGTTTTGGTCTCCTTACCTAAGAAAGGATAGACTTGCCGTAGAGGGAGTGCAGCGAAGGTTCACCAGACTGATTCCTGGGATGGCAGGACTGTCTTATGAGGAGAGATTGGGTCGATTAGGCCTGTATTCATTAGAGTTTAGAAGAATGAGAGGGGATCTCATTGAAATGTATAAAATTCTGACAGGGCTAGACAGACTGGATGCAGGGAGGATGTTTCCCCTGGCTGGGGGGTCTAGAACGAGGGGTCACAGTCTCAGGATACGGGGTAGGACATTTAGGACTGAGATGAGGAGAAATTTCTTCACTCAGAGGGTGGTGAACTTGTGGAATTCTACACCACAGAAGGCTGTGAAGGCCAAGTCACTGAAAATATTTAAGAAGGAGATAGATAGATTTCTAGACACGAAAGGCATCAAGGGGTATGGAAAGAGAGCGGGGATATGGTATTGAGATAGAGGATCAGCCATGATCAGATTGAATGGCGGAGCAGGCTCGAAGGGCCAAATTGCCTACTCCTGCTCCTATTTTTCTATGTTCTATGTTCTATGTTTCTATGTTTATGCATTCTATTAGTGACTGTCCTGTGTGTGCCTTTGCCTGTCATGCAGTGTTACTCCAGTGGCTGCAGCATGGCTGGTGGAAGGCTGCTGATTTTAAATTTTATTCGTTGATGAGATGTGGGCGTCATTGGCAAGGCCAGCATTTATTGCCCATCCCTAGTTGCCCTCAAGAAGGTGGTGGTGAGCCACCTTCTTGAACCACTGCAGTCCATGTGGTAAAGGTACTCCCACAGTGCTGTTAGGGAGGGAGTTCCAGGATTTTGACCCAGCGACGATGAAGGATCAGCGATATACTTCCAAGTCAGGATGGTTTGTGACTTGGAGGGGAACTTGGAGGTGGTGGTGTTCCCATGCATCTGCTGCCCTTGTCCTTCTAGGTGGTAGAGGTCGCGGGTTTGGGAGGTGCTGCCGAAGAAGCCTTGGCGAGTTGCTGCAGTGCATCTTGTAGATGGTACACACTGCAGCCACGGTACGCCAGTGATGGAGGGAGTGAATGTTTAAGGTGGTGGATGGGGTGCCAATCAAGCGGGCTGCTTTGTCTTGGCTGGTGTTGAACTTCTTGAGTGTTGTTGGAGCTGCACTCATCCAGGCAAGTGGAGAGTATTCCATCACACTCCTGACTTTTGCCTTGTAGATGGTGCAAAGGCTTTGGGGAGTCAGGAAGTGAGACAGTCACCACAGAATACCCAGCCTCTGACCTGCTCTTGTAGCCACAGTATTCTGTGGCTGGTCCAGTTAAGTTTCTGGTCAATGGTGTTCCCCAGGATATTGATGGTGGGGGATTCGGCGATGGTAATGCCTTTGAATGTCAAGGGGTGGTGGTTAGACGCTTGCTTGCTGAAGATAGTCATTGCCTGGCACTTCTGTGGCGCGAATGTTACCTGCCACTTATCAGCCCAAGGCTGAATGTCGTCCAGGTCTTGCTGCATGCGGGCATGGACTGCTTCATTATCTGAGGAGTTGCGAATGGCACGGAACACTGTGCAGTCATCAGCGAACATCCCCATTTCTGACCTTATGACGGAGGGAAGGTCATTGATGAAGCAGCTGAAGATGGTTGGGTCTCAGACACTGCCCTGAGGAACTCCTGCAGCGATGTCCTGGGGCTGTGATGATTGACTTCCAACCACCACAACCATCTTCCTTTGGGCTAGGCATGACTCCAGCCAGTGGAGAGTTTCCCCCCACCCCGCTTCCCATTGACTTCAGTTTTACTAGGGCTCCTTGATGCCACGCTCGGTCAAATGCTGCCTTGATGTCAAAGGCAGTCACTCTCACCTCACCTCTGGAATTCAGCGCTTTTGTCCATGTTTGGACCAAGGCTGTAATGAGGTCTGGAGCCGACTGGTCCTGGCGGAACCCAAACTGGGTATTAGTGAGCAGGTTATTGGTGAGTAAGTGCTGCTTGATTGAGAGTAGACTGATGGGATGGTAATTGTCCAGATTGGATTTGTCCTGCTTTTTGTGAACACGACATACCTGGGCAGTTTTCTACATTGTCAGATAGATGCCAGTGTTATAGCTAACTGGAAAAGCTTGGCTAGAGGCGCGGCTAGTTCTGGAGCACAAGGGGGAGAAATTCAGTATCGCCCCATTTGGGGCGCAATTATCGGCCGGGCGCAAAGATTAGAGCCTGGCGCTAATTATCGCCACCGACTGCAAACTTGACTTTTATCGCTCCTGGAGGTGATTGCAGCGCTAAATCAGGCGCTTCACACCTGTCTTAAGGTGCAAAGGCCGAGGAGCGAGGCGCTACCTCAGAGCACTGGCGAAGCTCATGTAATGTCAGTCAGCAATGGAACACACACACAATGGCACGGGCCAGTTCTTAAAGGGGATGGTTAATCTTGCTTTCCATCCACATCCTGCTCATTGCAGCCTTGAATCTCGGCCTGGAGAGACCTGCACATCAAATCTGCTGGAAAGAACAATGGAGAGTACCAGGCAAAGAGCTCAGAGTGCAGCCCCCACAGTCTCTGCTAAATCGATACAAGGAATGGCAAATCAAAATGAACCTGCAAAGTGCTGCTCAGTACCCAAAACTCCTTCACACAACGTTGAATCTCTCCAGAAGTCTCTCCCTCTCTCTCTCAGAATGCGTAGTTCAAAAATGGCACCAACAATAAAAGGCAGGAAGTGGTCACCTTTAAATAGCGCTCCCCCTTTCCCTTCATGACTGCAGAACGCTCCCCTCAACCTGTCGTTGCTAGCGTCAGGCGGTAAGGCAGGGGGCGCCACTCAATATCCGCTCTGGGGCGATACCGGGGCGTTGCGCACTCGAGTGACGTCATGATCTGCCGGCGCAGGAGATCGTGGCGGTAGTGTTTAGCGCCGCCGCAAAATGTCTAGTTAATTTCGCGAGCGGCGCAAACTTCGCCGCGCCTGGGCGCTAGATGCTTTGCGCCCCATTAGCGCCCTCTTAAGGCGCTAACGGGAGGCGCAACCAACTGAATTTTTCCCCCCAAGTCTTTAGCACGACAGCCGGGATGTTGTCGGGGCCCAGAGTCTTTGCTGTATCCAGTGCGCTCAGCCATTTCTTGACATCACGTGGAGTGAATCGAATTGGCTGAAGACTGGCTTTTGTGGTGGTGGGGACCTCAGGAGCAGGCCGATATGGATCATCCACTCGGCACTTCTGACTGAAGATGGTTGCAAACGCTTCAGCTTTGTTTTTTGCACTCACGTGCTGGGCTCCACCATCATTGAGGATGGGGATATTCATGTAGCCGCCTCCTCCCATTAGTTGTTTAATGCTCCACCACCATTCACGACTGGATGTGGCAGGACTGCAGAGCTTTGATCGGATTTACTGATTGTGGGATCGCTTAGCCCTGTCTATAGTATGCTGCTTTCACTTTTTAGCATGCATGTAGTCCTGTGTTGCAGCTTCCCCAGGTTGGCACTTCATTTTTAGGTATGCCTGGTGCTGCTCCTGGCATGCTCATCTACACTTCTTATTGAACCAGGGTTGGTTCCCTGGCTTGGTGATAATGGTAGAGTGAGGGATATGCCAGGCCATGAGGTTACAAATTGTGGTGGAATACAATTCTGCTGCTGCTGATGGCCGACAGCACCTCATGGATGCCCAGTTTTGAACTGCTAGATCTGTTCTGAATCTATCCCATTTAGCACGGTGGTAGTGCCACACAACGTGATGGAGGGTGTCCTCAGTGTGAAGACGGGACTTCGTCTCCACAATGACTGTGTGGTGGTCACTGCTACCAATACTGTCATAGACAGATGCATCTGCGACAGGTAGATTGGTGAGGATGAGGTCAAGTAGGTTTTTCCCCTCGTGTTGGTTCTCTCACCATCTGTCACAGGACCAGACTTGCAGTTATGTCCTTCAGGACTCGGCCAGTCAGTCAGTAGTGGTGCTACCGAGCCATTCTTGGTGATGGATATTGAAGTCCCCCACCAAGAGTACATTCTGTGCCCTTGCTACTCTCAGTGCTTCTTCCAAGTGGTGTTCAACATGGAGGAGTACTGATTCATCAGGTGCGGGTGGGCGGTAGGCGGTAATCAGCAGGAGGTTTCCTTGCCCATGCTTGACCTGAAGCCATGAGACTTCATGGGGTCCGGAGTCAATGTTGAGGACTCCCAGGGCCACTCCTTTCTGACTGTATACCACTGTGCCGCCACCCCTGGTGGCTCTGTCCTGCCTGTGGGACAGGACATACCCACGGATGGTGATGGAGGAGTTTGGGACATTGGCTGAAATGTATGATTCTGTGGGTTGACTATGTCAGGCTGTTGCTTGACTAGTCTGTGGGAAGCTCTCCCAATTTTGGCACAGGTCCCCAGATGTTGGTGAGGAGGACTTTGCAGGGTTGACTGGGCTGGGTGTGCCGTTGTGTCCGTAGCCGCTACCAAGGTTGATGCCGGCTGGTCCGTCTGCTTTTATTCTTATTGCTTTTTGTAGCGTTCTTTTTACAACTGAGTGGCTTGCTAGGCCATTTCAGAGGGCAGTTAAGAGTGAACCACATTGCTGTGGGTCTGGAGTCACATATAGGCCAGACCAGGTAAGGACGGCAGATTTCCTTCCTAAAGGACATTAGTGAACCAGATGGGTTTTTACGACAATCCGATAGTTTCATGGTTACCATTACTGATATAGCTTTTTATTTCAGATTTATTTAATTAACTGAACTTAAATTCCTCAGCTGCCGGGATTTGAACTCACGTCTCTGGATCATTAGTCCAAGTCTTTGGATTACTAGTCCAGTAACATAACCACTATGCTACCGTTCCCTTGTGGGGGACACTGCAAATGGCGTTGCTGGTCGACCTTGAGGAGCTGGTGGCTGTGAGTGTGAAAATGAGTGATGGTGTTTCTTCTTCTTCTTCACTCTCCTCTCCATCTTCTTGGTCAAGCACTGACTGGGCAGGCTGCATTTCTTGGGTGTGTGAAATGAGGAAGGCACAAGGGTGGAGTTGTGGTGAGGGGAGAGCGGGAACGCAAGAGGTGCATGCGAAAAGGAGAATAACATGAGGATACCACCATCTTGTATCTTGCTCAGCCATGCCTCTGCCAAGAATGGCCAGTACCGTCACCTCCAAGGGGTTGAGGTGAAGCTCGGAATGGGAGGTGTGCCTCGTGTTTGGTACCGATTGTTGTTCGGTGAGTGATTGGTGGCGGGGTCGTGCATTGAGCAGTGTGAGAGGCTCGCAGTGCAGTTGGTAGGAGATGGCTTTTGAAGATGTATTCACTGACCTTGACCACTAGTCTGAGGTCATGAAGTTTCTTTGGGCATTGGAGCCAGGTCGTGGGGTGACACTGCTGACATTGACGAACTCGGTGATGTGGTCCCTGGCCCCTGTGGGTAGAGGAACTCTCTTGCAGTGTTGACCCCCTACACAAAGCTGGAGTGCTGCATGCGAGACCCTGGGTGCCTGTTCCCTGGTTTGTTGAGCCATTTGGGTTAGTGCTGAAGCACTTTTCCCAGTTTTTTTTTAGGTGCAGAAGGCAATTCAGCTTTAAGAGCTGAAGACTCCCATTTGGGAATTCTTTTTCATGCTAATTTTTTTTTGAGAAGGCAGTTGAGCTGTAAGGGCTGAAACCTGCCTATTTTTAAAAGATTTTAATTTTTTTCATTTTAGAAGGCAGTTTCCCTTTAAGAGACCACACTGCTCTCTAAAATGACTGTCTTGCTTTAAGAGAAGGCTGTTCCTGCTGCAATTACGCTACGGCCACGCTATATTGGGCCTCCTGCCAGGACTACCGCCATAAAAATGGTCTTGCACAGTAAGCTTAGCGCTGGGCTAATGTTAATTACCAACCAGCGCCAATATCCCAGTCCTGCCAGCGTCGTTACTTTCGGCAGCTGTTAACGCCGGCCCGCGGTGGCACCGGCAGGTTTTTAGAGATCTCGAATTCCTCGGCCTTATTATCCAAGGAGTATGTGACCTCCTGATTCTTCCTACCAAAATATACCCCCTCACACTTATCTATATTGAAGTCTGATTCAGCCTAAGACAGTAGCCAGGGAGGGAGTTGAAATCAGTGGCAAAGGAGCAAAGTTTATGGCTGGGGCCATAGCCGATGGCCCAGATGGTGCGGTCAGCGGTGAAGGAATGGCACTCACCATTCATTATGCTTAAAGCTGCCCACAAACCTTTCGTGGGCTTTTGAGCAGCAACTTACAGTATTTAGAGAGCCTTTTCAGCACAGCGCCCTCTACAGGGGTTCTGTGGCATGTATGAGCAGAGCAAAGCATGTCTCTTCAACCAATCAGATTGAAGAATCCTCACTAAGCCACGCAGAGTCTAAACCAGGTAGTATAAATTAAAATATTTGATTTAACGTAAAACCATGTACAGAAAGTGAAATAAAGTGAGTGAAAGAAAGATGTGATTAAGAGAGAGCGATAAGAGACAGAAAGTTGCTGTCCAATTTACTCCATAAGAATGGTGAGTGCTGATACCCTCACCATTATTCCTATCGTAAAATCTGGGTCGATGGCTTTAGTCTTCCCATTGTTTAGCTGGAGGAAGTGATAACTCATCCAAGACCGAACGTTGGACAGCAGTCTGATAGCACAGAGGCAGTTCCAGCGGGGGGCGGCGGCGGGGGGGGGGGATGGGGCGGGGGAGAGGCGGGTGTGCGGGGAAGGAGGGTCAAGAGCGGTGGTGGAGAGGTTGACTGCTATCGGCGTACATGCGAAAGCTGACCACATGCCTGCGATTGATTGGTGTCATCATATAATTAAGGATAGGATAACTTTGAGGGTCTCTATTGGTAATGGTGCAAGGAAGGGAAGAGAAACAGTTGCTGGAGATCCACTATGTGTTATGTTTGTAGAGGTAGAACTGGAACCTTGTGCGGGCAGTCACATACAGTTGTGCAAATTCCTCATAAAATCCTGCCCAAAAAGTGATCAACACGTGGAATGGACATCCGTGTATGGTAATGGAGGAAAAAAGTCGCTGGAATTATTTAAGCAATAGCTGGATGCTGAATGGGATTGGGGGGGGGTGGGCTATATACTTATTTCTAAAAGGATGAGCTAGTATGGACTAAATGGCTTTCTTCATCCATATCAATTTTGTGTTCTGGCTGAGTAAGCACATGTGTCACAGACAAAATCAAGCACACTGACTACAGGAACAAAGTTCTGTGAAAAGGCAGACCACTGTAAAAGATATTTTTGCTATTTATTTTTTCAATTCACTTTGGAAGTATTTTAAAAGTGTTGGGCGTATTATTAATCAAAAACAAAAAAAGTACACTTAGGGTTCAACAATTGCTACAATTCAGTGCTTGGAGGAAGAACCCACAACAGTTTTTATGCTTAAGAGCTACGTGGTATGAAAACACTTTGAGTTGTCACACATGCTTTAGATGAAGCCTGGATTCATTTATGTGCTTACTTGTGTTCATTAAGGTAAGGAAGGGTTGGTGCTGTTGGGGAATTTAATATTAACCTACTATGCATCAGTCAAGCACTTGAAGATGGTACTTTGTAACCCATACACATTGCAGAACTACCCCTCTGAACCAATGAACCAAACCTGCCAATGAACCAAATTCGAAGCAATCCCTCACTATACCAAAAAGGGTTGCAATTCTCAGAATGCCTTTCTAAATGGCCTCACAAAGTGAAATTGGCAAATTAACAATAATTGTGCCAAATTTCAGGTCAATTTTGTAATATGTCCACTGAGAAATGGTTTGAGATTCTTCAGATTAGCTTCAAATTCCAATATTCAGAAATCACAGGGCTCTCTTTAAATGTGTCTGCCAGCACTGAATGGCCCTTGCTGCAAGGCCCAGTTTATCCTGCTAAGACTAAGGCACGGGAAATTGTGCATGAACTTATCTGTATATCATTAACTTTGATGTTAGTATTGTAATGTTTTGAGCAAGAGCTTAGTATGTCCACCCCCGGATGTGTACGCGTGTCAAATTATGGGTACAGACTTAGAGACTGGGTTCTCCACCTAAATTCTAAACCTCCCACTGCCCATTCCACACCACCACCACCACGAGTGATGATGATTGGAATACTTACCCATCATTTACAAAGCATCTGTAATATCAATATTTCAAAGATTAGACAATGAAAGACTGAATTCCCTCATAGTTTCAGAATCACAGATCATAGTGAGTTCTCAGCTCATCATTCAGATCTAAATCAAGAGCCCAAAAGGCAGTACCTTGTCCCATGAACACCCCAATCCTCCACATTTACATTTGTAACCCTCTGAATACTGAAAGACCATTTTAGCATACCAAGTATGAACCATATTCTTTCAAACAACAGGCTAGAAAGTACTGTGTCAATAACTGCAAATACTTAACACTTTTGTATGACATTCCTCTGTTTACAGTTTTAATGTAAGTGCCAACTCGAGTTAACACCTCTGTTAAAATAGCAGACAGAGGCCAAGAAATTGGACATAGGCAAAAATTTGCCAGTGTCACTGCGGCCTCGGGTTTACGGCCGCTGAAAATAGCCGCAGTGTTACCAGGCAAAAATTTGCGCTGGGGCTAAAGTCGGCGTGTGACATCACCACGCCGCCATTTTTCTTTTCAGGGTGATACCTCTTAACTGAAGCGCCACTGGGACCATGAAAATGGAGGATGCCGCGGGACCCACCACCAGCTGGCGGAAGATAGGTGGCCGCCGCTTTCTTGACATTATGCCGCACTAACGGGTGGTGCAAACCACCCAAATTTCAAGGCCAGAGGGATGTCATACGAGCAGACTGTTATCCACTATTATTGCCAATTGTAATTTCTAACCTATCTTTATAAATCTGTTGATCCATATAAACATCATGTGCTAGAGAAGACCTATCTCACTTCAGACCTCACACAAATATCAAAAGCATAAAAGAAAGTAATCAGTAATCTCCTCCTATTGTGAACAGAAAGAAAGTGCTTTGTTTTATACTTTCTGACCATGATAACCCAAGAGCAGGAGCTGGGGAATTACAAATAGCTGCCAATGTACAGAAGCTCAACGGGAGCTCAAGAAATAGCACCTCTTTCGATTAGGCACTTTATATCCTTCCAGACTCAACTGTGAGTTCAACAATTTCAGATCATAACCACTGCTCCCATTTTTTCAGACAACAGGTGCTGGTAATGGTTCTGCTGTTGCCATTTACACCTCCTCTAGACCCATCTTTTCTTGTCCTATTACCTCCCCCTTTTGCCTTGCACCATCATCCCTTTTGTCATTTAATCTCTCCTGCCTTCCACCCTATCACAAGCCTTCCCTTTTGTTCTTTCCTCCCCATCTCCCTTTCCTGCTTCAGTACTTGTTTGAAACCTGTTTCATCTCTAACTTTTGACAGTTCTGATGAAAGGTCATCGACCTGAAACGTTCTCCCTGGTGTAGTGGCCAACATTTATCCTTCAACCAACATCACTGAAACAGATAAGCTGGTCATTATCTCATTGCTGTTTGTGGGACCTTGCAGTGTGCAAATTGGCTGCTATGTTTTGTACATTACAACAGTGACTACACTTCAAAATACTTCATTGGCTGTAAAGCACTTTATGATGTCCTGAGGTTGTAAAAGGTGCTATATAAATGCAAGTCTTTCTTTCTTAGGGGCTGAAAATAAGCAGGATTGAGCCTGCCGGTGATCTCCGCTGCTGAACTCGCTAGAGTATGTGGGGTCAGGGGAGGTCAGCTAATTTACATCCACAGCAAGCACCAGTGCCACGAGGGGTGCATCTAGGGCACCTGCCTTGTGTAGAACAAAAACAACTTGCATTTATATAACACATTTAACGTAGCAAAACGTTAGGTGGTTGCACGGGTGTAACGTGTTGGGGCTCCACCTTGGAAAGAGTACCACTCTAAAATTTAAACATAAATTCTACTGCCTCCTATTTGAGGGTTCAAGCCTCAATACCAGCCTAGACCTCAATGAGGGCTCCAGAATCATCACTCGGTCAGCTGGTATGCCAGGTGTACCTGGGTCAACACTATACTGGGTCCTTTTGAGGACCAAGGCCACAGGAACTTCCAACATAAGGAGCTCCATCCTGATCTCACCCACTCCTATACAGATGCCCACGTTTGGAGCAGGCGGAGGCTCCGCCCCCAACAGACCACCACGGGGACTTTAACGCGAGACCCGCCAAATCCTAGTCCTGCATACTCCGGCTGAGGTTATCGTGGGATTTTCAGGCTCAGAATGTATGCTGCTAAAAAATTAGGCCGTGAAATATGGCATCTTAGTGGCGGCAGTTAAGACCGATTTCGAGAAAATAATGGCTGCCTCGCTTCCAGCGCAGAATTTTGGTGAGAGCAATAGCGCGGGTGGGACATGTTTGCAATGGAAGTATGTAGATTAGGCAGATCGTGACGTCAGTCAGCGTGCAATGCTGATTTGATGAACGACCTGCCCTTTTGGACATCGTCGTTCCAATCAACACCCTCTCAATCAATCAGGAAATAGTTGAGGCATGTAATAAGGGAACATCTATAATTATGGGGGATTTTAACTATCATATTAATTGGACAAATCAAATGGGGCAGGGCTGCCTTGAGGATGAGTTCATTGAGTGTATTAGGGATGGGTTTCTTGAGCAGTATGTAACTGAACCGACCAGGGGGCAAGCAACCTTAGATCTGGTCCTGTGTAACGAGACAGGATTAATTAAAAATGTCCTAGTAAAGGATCCCCTTGGAATGAGTGACCATAACATGGTTGAGTTCCATATTCAATTAGAGGGTGAGAAGGTTGGATCTCAAACAAGCGTGCTAAGCTTGAATAAAGGAGACTATGAAGGTATGCGATCGGAATTGAGTAGAGTGGATTGGGAAAATAGATTAAAGGGTAAGACGACACATGATCAGTGGTGTACATTCAAGGAGCTATTTTACAACTTCCAAAAAATATATATTCCACTGAAAAGAAAAGGGTGTAAAAGAAAGGACAGTCATCTGTGGCTAAGTAAAGAAATTAAGGATAGTATTTGACTAAAAACAAGGGCATATAAGGTAGCGAAATCTAGTGGGAGGACAGAGGATTGGGAAAACTTTAAAAGGCAGCAAAAAATAACAAAAAGATTGATTAAGAAAGGGAAGATAGATTATGAAAGTAAATTAGCAAAAAATATAAAAACAGATAGTAAGAGTTTTTATAGTTATATAAAAAGAAAAAGGGTGGCTAAAGTAAATGTTGGTCCCTTAGAGGATGAGACCGGGAAATTAATGGTGGGAAATATGGAGATGGCAAAAACACTGAATGAATATTTTGTATCAGTCTTTATAGTAGAGGACACTAAGAATATCCCAACACTGGACAAACAGGGGGCTATAGGGGGAGAGGAGCTAAACACGATCAAAATCACTAAGGAAGTGGTACTCGGTAAAATAATGGGACTCAAGGCGGATAAATCACCTGGACCTGATGGCTTACATCCTAGAGTCTTGAGGGAAGTGGCGGTAGGGATTGTAGATGCATTGGTAATAATTTTTCAAAACTCCCTGGATTCCGCTAAGGTCCCGGCAGACTGGAAAACTGCTAATGTAACACCCTTATTTAAAAAGGGCAGTAGACAGAAGGCTGGTAACTATAGACCGGTTAGCCTAACATCTGTGGTAGGTAAAATTTTGGAGTCCATTATTAAGGAAACAGTAACAGGACATTTGGATAATCATAATTTAATAGGACAAAGTCAGCATGGTTTTACGAAGGGGAAGTCATGTTTGACAAATTTGCTGGAGTTCTTTGAGGAAGTAACATATAGAGTGGATAAAGGGGAACCAGTGGACGTAGTGTATTTAGACTTCCAAAAGGCATTTGACAAGGTGCCACACAAAAGATTATTGCTTAAGGTAAAAAATCACGGGATTGGGGGTAATATTCTGGCATGGATAGAGGATTGGCTATCTAACAGAAAGCAAAGAGTTGGGATAAATGGTTCATTCTCAGACTGGCAATCAGTAACTAGTGGTGTTCCACAGGGGTCAGTGCTGGGTCCCCAACTCTTTACAATCTATATTAACGATTTGGAGGAAGGGACCAAGTGTAACATATCAAAATTTGCAGATGATACAAAGATGGGAGGGAAAGTAGTGAGTGAGGAGGACATAAAAAACCTGCAAGGGGACATAGACAGGCTAAGTAAGTGGGCAGAGATTTGGCAGATGGAATACAACACTGGAAAGTGTGAGGTGATGCACTTTGGCAGGAAAAATCCAAGTGCAATTTATTATCTTAATGGCAAGAAACTGGAGAGTACTGAAGTGCAAAGGGATCTGGGGGTCCTGGTGCACGAAACTCAAAAGGTTAGTATGCAGGTGCAGCAAGTGATTAAGAAGGCAAATGGAATGTTGGCTTTCATTGCTAGGGGGATAGAATATAAAAATAGGGAGGTATTGCTTCAGTTGTACAAGGTATTGGTGAGACCACACCTGGAATACTGCATACAGTTTTGGTGTCCTTACTTAAGGAAAGACATCCTTGCTCTCGAGGCAGTGCAAAAAAGGTTCACTCGGTTAATCCCGGGGATGAGGGGGTGGTCATATGAGGAGAGGTTGGGTAGATTGGGACTCTACTCATTGGAGTTCAGAAGAATGAGAGGCGATCTTATTGAAACATATAAGATTGTGAAGGGGTTGGATCGGGTGGATGCGGGGAGGATGTTCCCGATGACGGGTGAGACTAGAACTAGGGGACATAGTCTTAGAATAAGGGGCTGCTCTTTCAAAACTGAGATGAGGAGGAACTACTTCACTCAGAGGGTGGTAGGTCCATGGAATATGCTGCCACAAAAAGCTGTAGAAGCTACATCATTAAATAAATTTAAAACAGAAATAGACAGTTTCCTAGAAGTAAAGGGCATTAAGGGTTACGGGGAGCGGGCAGGAATTTGGACATGAGTCTAGGTTCGGATCGGTCATGGCCCTGTGGGTAGTGGAGCGGGCCCAGGGACCGTGTAGCCTGATTCTGCTCCTATTTCGTGTGTGCAATTCTGTTAGATGCAGGAGATGGTTCTGTGATAGTAGATTGGCGGTTAGGATCAGATCAGCCATGATCTTATTGAATGGCGGAGCAGGCTCGAGGGGCCGATTGGCCTACTCCTGCTCCTATTTCTTATGTTCTTATGTTCCTTAACACGCACAGGTGGACATGCAGTCAGCTGCATAACGGACCTCCCACCAGCGCTACTTAAAGGGACACATCCAACTTGCAGGTAAGTTTATTATTTCTCTTGTACTGGCCTTTGCAGAGTTTATATCAATATTAGCTTGCTGGAAGACATTTATGACGTTGTTAAAGTGTGCAGGGAGTGCTGATGGACATTGGGAAGGTGTTGGCTGCAACTGGAAGGCCTCTGACAACACCACTTGCTCCCAGTCATGGGAGCTCTACTTGCTATCCCCCTCGCACTGCAGCATGACAGGGAGATGGAGCAGAGGCAGCAAAGACAAGCTGCTCACAGAGGGAGGAGGAGGAGGGATCTCAGCAGGAGGCCTTACCCACCTAGGGTCTTCAGGGAGCACTTCTCCTACCTGCACCTAAGTCAGGAGCAGTGTTTTCAGCAGTTCTGTTTCACCAAGGAGGTGGTCATAGAACTCTGCCACCTCTTGGAACTAAACCTGCAGCCTCAGAGCAGGCCAACGACAGCACCACCAATGGCCCTCAAGGTGACCGTGGCCCTCA
Organism: Squalus acanthias; assembly: GCA_030390025.1. Classification (NCBI taxonomy): domain Eukaryota; kingdom Metazoa; phylum Chordata; class Chondrichthyes; order Squaliformes; family Squalidae; genus Squalus; species Squalus acanthias. The sequence goes on from CM059425.1 coordinate 210,123,590, forward strand.
ATTCCAGGCTTGAACAGGCGACATAGCAAATATTTTGCAGTTTGCCGTCCATCGCTGCATCCGGGATGTCACAGAGGCTTGTACTCTAGGAGAAGGGACTTCATTGTCTTCTCACTAAACAGAGAGAAGCAGGAGGAGCATGCACGTCGGTTTGCCAGGATATTGGGCTTCCACATGGTGCAGGGCGCCATCGACTGCACACACGTAGCTTTTCGGGCACCGCATATCAATGTTGAGATGTCCCATAACCGCAAAGACTACCATTCTCTTAATGCGCAGTTGGTGTGTGACCACGCCCAGCACATCACGATGGTGAATGCCCGGTATCCCAGCAGCAGTCATGATGAATGTTCCCCCTAAATTCTTTTGGCCGTATGGCCCCTTTAACGGGCTGCATGATCAATTCAAACTTCCACACATGCGCGGTTTTTTGCATTGGGAAGCCAGCTCACTGGCTGCGCGGGACCTTGAGACAGCTGCGTGGCCGCATGGCCACGCAGCCATGCAGCTTAAAGGGAACGTTGATCATGATGCCTTCATCCTGCGCCAGTTGCTGCGCCAGCAATCTTCCAGCCACCATGTCGAAACTGAGGGTGGCTGCTCGGTGACAAGGGCTATCCGCTCTACACCTGGCTGATGACTCCCATCTGGAACCCCACCACCCGTGGCCAGCAATCATATAATGACAGCCATGCTGCCACATGGAACCTCATCGAGCAGCCCATCGGGGTGCTCAAGCAACAGTTTTGCTGCCTTGACCGCTCATGAGGAACTCTTCAGTACTCAGCGGAGCGGGTGTCCCAATTCATGGTGGTCTGCTGCAGCCGCCGCAACTTGGCCATCATGAGGGCACAGCCTTTGCCACCACGAGTTCTGCGACCACCTCAGGTGGAGGAAGAGGCAGAGGAGGAGGGAGGAGGCAGGCAGCAAATCTCCATTCCGGATGATCTGACGATGAGCGCATCATCAGACCTTGGTTCCCTGAATGAAACCCCAGATTCCTGTTGCTCGATACTTCGCCAGCTTACCAACCCTCTGTCATGGAACACCACAGTGTCCTCTTGGGCACAATGCTGAAATGAAAGTCACCACAAACATTCCAAACATAATTTCTAAATTATTAATTCCAATATTAGATTATAAAGTCAACTAATCACCCTTGTGAATTCCCTTAGTGTCTGTCTTTCGTGTTTCTTTGCCTATTCTAGTGCTCCTATGAAGTGCTACCCCAGTGGCTGCAGCATGGCTGGTGGAATTCTCCTGACTTTCAGTGGGCGAGACTGCAGATGGCCTGACAGGATGACCTCAAGCAGCTCTAGGCCTAGAAGGCCCGGCTGTAGACTGCACCACCTCGGCATGGGCGGCAGCTGTCTGAGCTGGCAGGCTACTGCAATGGCACTGGCGGAGTGGCAGTGGTGGAAGTACGAATGGGGGGGGGGGGGGGAGG